>CM055121.1:308815422-308852922 GCA_029206835.1 Rana muscosa | reverse complement strand
GAGCCTGTGATACCTATGTACGCGGGAGGAGCCTGTGATACCTATGTACGCGGGAGGAGCCTGTGATACCTATGTACGCGGGAGGAGCCTGTGATACCTATGTACGTGGGAGGAGCCTGTGATACCTATGTACGCGGGAGGAGCCTGTGATACCTATGTACGCGGGAGGAGCCTGTGATACCTATGTACGCGGGAGGAGCCTGTGATACCTATGTACGCGGGAGGAGCCTGTGATACCTATGTACGCGGGAGGAGCCTGTGATACCTATGTACGCGGGAGGAGCCTGTGATACCTATGTACGTGGGAGGAGCCTGTGATACCTATGTACGCGGGAGGAGCCTGTGATACCTATGCACGCGGGAGGAGCCTGTGATACTTATGTACGCGGGAGGAGTCTGTGATACTTATGCACATGGGAGGAGCCTGTGATACTTATGCACGCGGGAGGAGCCTGTGATACCTATGTACATGGGATTTAAAAAAAAGTAAAATAAAATAAATTTGCAAAGATTTCAAACAAACTTCTCTCACGTTGTCATTATGGGGAATTGTTTGTAGAATTTTGAGGAAAATAATGAATTTAATCAGTTTTGGAATAAGGCTGCAATATAACAAAATGTGGAAAAAGTGAAGCGCTGTGAATACTTTCCGAATTCTCTGTGTGATTAATTATATATATATATATATATATATATATATATATATATATATATATATATATATCACTTTGAATAATTGTTATAATACAACTGACAAGCCTTTTTTTTTTTTTTACAGCAATTGCTTGAAGAAAAAAAAAACAAACACACACAGCAGCACCTGTAATGCACTTCATAGGCAACACCGCCCCCTGCTGGCCAATAAAAGGTATCGCCCTCCAACAGAGAATCCCTCTGCACAATATTTATTGGACCGCCTCATTTCCTCTCAATCACCCCCCAACTTTATTATTCCTCATCTGCCCCCAGATATGAAAAAGAGCAGAAATATGGCGCTGTAATCGGCGTTGTCAGACGGTGACATGGTAATTGCCGCCGGTTTGGGAAAACACGTCAATCACCAAACAAAAACAGGAAGACGATCGATGCGGGAGAAGAGCCGCCGGAATCCCGGAGGGGGGGGGGAGTAAAGTGCAGGTGCAGTATGGAAAAAAAAAGAGGGGACACCCCAATATTTGTTTTTCCTTTTGCAATATCTCGCCCTTTAAAGACATTTTTATTTTTAAAGGGATTCTAAAAGGGAAATTTGTTAGTTTTTTAAGTAAAAAGTAACAATAAGTAACAAGTTCTACTTCTCTGCTCTGTAATGGTTCTACACAGATCTGCCCTGATCCTCCTGGCTCCTCCCTCGCCTGTGCTCCTGGCCCCTCCCCTGCCGGAACTCCTGGCTCCTCCCCCTGTCTGCGCTCCTGGCTCCTGACTCCTCCCCCTGTCTGCGCTCCTGACTCCTCCCCCTGCCTGTGCTCCTGGCTCCTCCCCTTCCCTCCCCCCTCTGTGTGCCCCCACAGCAAGCCATTTGTTGTGGGGGCACAGGTGTGGGCTTGCTCCAGTGTCTCGCTGTGTGTGTCCATTGAAACACACAACACTGCTCACTCCTGCGCACCCCCTCCCCCCCCAGAACAACTGTGATGGCCAATGCCCCCCCCCATCTCCAGTGAGGAGGGGGAGAGCGCTGGATGGAGATTGGGTTCAGGTAAATATAAAGTTGTGGGGGAGGGGCTGGGGGGAGGGGCATCTTGGACACACGGAAGACTTTTTACCGTATTGCAGAGAACGCATTAAGGTAAAAAATCAATCCTCCATCTTTAGCTCCACCTTAAATGACCCCCCCTCCCCCGGTACAATATCTTCCCACTGCGCACTGAGAACTGTCTGATTCTTCACCAACCTCCATGTTTCGGGGCCTCCCCCTCCTCACACTATAAATCGATCATTTAGTGGGGTCTCGCGTTTGGTTCAGGTGGTCGAGCATCCGACAGCCACGGTATAAAATCTGACCTTGCTGCTGTCACTCTGCACACCCCTCTCCTCTGTTTGGAAGCAGAGGTCTCTCTGTCGAGGTCTGACACGCCCCCCCCCTTGTAAATCAGAGCTAGAGCCCCCCCCCAATAAGCAGGAAGGGACAACAGAGGGCCCTAACCCTGAATCAGCCGGGGGATGGGCGTCAGGCTGCAATGTAATTCTTCTCTATGCAATGCAGGCAGATCATGGCTGGTGGGAGGGGCCAGCAGAGGGCGGTACATAACTTCCTAATGACATCACAGCCCCCGTCCTCAGCACTCTTAGTCCTGACGCAAGCAGTAAGAGGAGTTATGCAAATATTAATATACCTGGAGGAGTGGGTGTTCCTAGCCTCTCTGTATTTGCATAGGAAACGCCCACATGTGATACTGAGCCTTCAAGACTGAAAGAACTGAAATCCAATGAATGAAAGGGGTGGGGCCTGGGACACCTGTGCAGGACTGGAGGGGAGGAGGCCGCACGCCTGTGCAAGACTGGAGGGGAGGAGCCCGCACGCCTGTGCAAGACTGGAGGGGAGGAGGCCGCACGCCTGTGCAAGACTGGAGGGGAGGAGGCCGCACGCCTGTGCAAGACTGGAGGGGAGGAGGCCGCACGCCTGTGCAAGACTGGAGGGGAGGAGGCCGCACGCCTGTGCAAGACTGGAGGGGAGGAGGCCGCACGCCTGTGCAAGACTGGAGGGGAGGAGCCCGCACGCCTGTGCAAGACTGGAGGGGAGGAGCCCGCACGCCTGTGCAAGACTGGAGGGGAGGAGGCCGCACGCCTGTGCAAGACTGGAGGGGAGGAGGCCGCACGCCTGTGCAAGACTGGAGGGGAGGAGCCCGCACGCCTGTGCAAGACTGGAGGGGAGGAGCCCGCACGCCTGTGCAAGACTGGAGGGGAGGAGCCCGCACGCCTGTGCAAGACTGGAGGGGAGGAGCCCGCACGCCTGTGCAAGACTGGAGGGGAGGAGCCCGCACGCCTGTGCAAGACTGGAGGGGAGGAGCCCGCACGCCTGTGCAAGACTGGAGGGGAGGAGGCCGCACGCCTGTGCAAGACTGGAGGGGAGGAGGCCGCACGCCTGTGCAAGACTGGAGGGGAGGAGGCCGCACGCCTGTGCAAGACTGGAGGGGAGGAGGCCGCACGCCTGTGCAAGACTGGAGGGGAGGAGGCCGCACGCCTGTGCAAGACTGGAGGGGAGGAGGCCGCACGCCTGTGCAAGACTGGAGGGGAGGAGCCCGTACGCCTGTGCAAGACTGGAGGGGAGGAGGCCGCACGCCTGTGCAAGACTGAAAGGGTAGGAGCCCGTACACCTGTGCAAGACTGAAAGGGGAGGAGCCCGTACACCTGTGCAAGACTGAAAGGGGAGGAGCCCGTACGCCTGTGCAAGACTGAAAGGGGAGGAGCCCGTACGCCTGCGCAAGACTGAAAGGGGAGGAGCCCGCACGCCTGCGCAAGACTGAAGGGGAGGAGCCAGGACACCTGCGCAAGACTGAAGGGGAGGAGCCAGGACACCTGCGCAAGACTGAAGGGGAGGAGCTAGGACACCTGTGCAAGACTGAAGGGGAGGAGCTAGGACACCTGTGCAAGACTGAAGGGGAGGAGCTAGGACACCTGTGCAAGACTGAAGGGGAGGAGCTAGGACACCTGTGCAAGACTGAAGGGGAGGAGCTAGGGCACCTGTGCAAGACTGAAGGGGAGGAGCTAGGACACCTGTGCAAGACTGAAGGGGGGCTGGAGGGGATTTAAAACCCTAGTCTGTTTTTTATTTGGGGGGGGGGTGGATTTCTCTTCACTTCCTATTCTGTAAACACAACAAAAAAGGGGATGAAAAACTCCCCAAAATGAGTGAAATCCATCGATGTCACCAGAACTGGTGTCCCCATTGGATGATTTCCTGGACCTCTTCCGGTGACAACTCGATATTTGGGGCTTGCCTCACTTTCAGACCGTTTATTGGTCACCAGGACAGACAGAGAGAGAGGGGATCCTCCCAATAGGAACATGGCCAGCAATAGAAAACCTACAAGGGGTTCTAACCGCCAACCACTTTATTTCAAACTAAGACCCCCGAAAAGAAATGTATAAAATGTTTACTTATTTTCTTTATTTGTTGTCGGGTTTTGTCTGGTAACAAAATGAAATCCTGCATTTTTTTTATATTCTGCATTCCTATTTTTATCCAGGAGGTGGAGCTTTATCATTTATTTCACATTTTCTGCTGCCTACTTACCATATACTGTAAACAAACCCCTATTAACGGTGTTCAATAGCTGCAGCTGACATTTATATATACACAAGAGAAGGAGTCAGAACAGTGACAAAGCACAAGGCAGGCTGCTTCTACCGCGCGGTTTAGCCAAATCATGGAGCTCGGCGTCAAGTATTTAACTTTTACTTGTAAAACTAAGTCTGCACACGTACCGGGGGCGATGTGTAAAACGTTCGATGTGAGGATCGTACAAACATCCACACAATCCGGTGAAATTGCCATACCGCCTCTAGTATGTGTGGTTCCATACATCGCCAGTGCCATCTAGTGGCCACAATACAATGTTTTCTTCTTAAAGGGGTTGTAAATAAAATATATATATATATTTTTTTAAATAACAAACATGTTATACTTACCTCCACTGTGCAGCTCGTTTTGCACAGAGTGGCCCCGAACCTGGTCTTCTGGCGTCCCTCAGCTCCTCCCCGCAAGAACTCACCACCTATATGTGAGCTCGCATGGTGGTGAGTGATTGCGGGCGCGCTCCAGTGATACAGCCGGCGGCTATAGCCGCTCACTGTATCACTCGGCCCCGCCCCCCGGCGTCATTGGATGTGATTGACAGCAGCGCGAGCCAATGGCTGCGCTGCTTTCAATCCATCCAGTGTAGCCAATCAACGGTCAGGCTCAGAAACAAGGAGGATGACGGAATAAAACGGGGGCTCGGGGGGTGGGGGGGGCGCGATATTTTACCTTTACAACCCCTTTTAGGTATTTCTGGAACAAAAATAAGTACATCGTCGCCAATAGGTCGTGTGGTAATGATATAGGAACTACACATATTAGAGAAAATACGGCAATTTTTACCCTGTGTAGAAGTCTGTCCATTCCATGAAGAGAACATATTACAAATGGATCCCATAGCTACAGATCTAGAAAATCAAAATTAAAAACATTTAAACAAATTATTTTAATAATTAAAAAAAAAAAAAAAAAAAAAACTGACCCCAAAGAGATTAAAGATGGCTGCTACAGTGTGGGAATAAAAGTATTCGATCGGCTGCTGATTTCTTGTCATTATTGTTTTTGTTATGTTTTTTATGCGATTAAAATTGCTGACGGCCAATTGTTGTCATGCAACGCTCTCATGTAATGTCTTTGGTTCTATCAGACGGGATATCTGCCATATTCAATTGATCCGTTTTATCTCCTGAGATGCATGCTTCATTTAAAGTCCCACTCTTGCTGCTCTCTTTTTTCAAATTACTTCGTAGTTGGTAGAGAAACCCTTGTTGGCAGAGGTCAGACGTTTCTTGGAGTTGGCCTCCAGGTTCGCACACATCTCAGGAGGGATTTTGTCCTCTTTGAAGATCCTCTCCAAGTCATTAAGGTTTCCAGGCTGACGTTTGGTAACTCGAACCTTCAGCTCCCTCCACATATTTTCTACGGGATTAAGGTCTGGAGACTGGCTAGGCCACTTCAGGAGCCACTGTGTTGCTTCTTCTGGAGCCACTGTGTTGCCTTGGCCGTGTGTTTTGGGTCATTGTCAGTGGCGGCCCACCCAAAGGGGCGCCGTCCTCCTAAAAGGTACGCCTCATAAAAAATACTGGCCCTTTAAGTGTGTGCAGGGTGCCCGGACAGACAGCTGCTATGGGAAGCATGACGTGTTTGCAATCACGTGATTACAAACAAGAAGCTCTATTGGCTCCCTTTAGAAAGTCCTCGGGGCGCTGAGCTCTGCGCCCAGAATACTCCCTCTATAAGTCTATATCATTGTTCCCTGCTGTGGTGTGTGATTGGCGGGTCCTGTGCCTTCACTTCCAGTTTCTCTGACTCATCTTGGCCGTCCGAAGGTTGATGACCGGCGACTTTTGCTGTAAGAGCTGCGAGTACGGGGGGGGGGGGGGGACGGACACCGGCTGTAAAGCGGGGCTGCTGATGAAGACACCGGCCGTAAAGGGGGGCTGCTGATGAAGACACCGGCCGCAAAGGGGGGCTGCTGATGGGGACACCGGCCGCAAAGGGGGGCTGCTGATGGGGACACCGGCCGCAAAGGGGGGCTGCTGATGGGGACACCGGCCGCAAAGGGGGGCTGCTGATGGGGACACCGGCCGCAAAGGGGGGCTGCTGATGGGGACACCGGCCGCAAAGGGGGGCTGCTGATGGGGACACCGGCCGCAAAGGGGGGCTGCTGATGGGGACACCGGCCGCAAAGGGGGGCTGCTGATGGGGACACCGGCCGCAAAGGGGGGCTGCTGATGGGGACACCGGCCGCAAAGGGGGGCTGCTGATGGGGACACCGGCCGCAAAGGGGGGCTGCTGATGGGGACACCGGCCGCAAAGGGGGGCTGCTGATGGGGACACCGGCCGCAAAGGGGGGCTGCTGATGGGGACACCGGCCGCAAAGGGGGGCTGCTGATGGGGACACCGGCCGCAAAGGGGGGCTGCTGATGGGGACACCGGCCGCAAAGGGGGGCTGCTGATGGGGACACCGGCCGCAAAGGGGGGCTGCTGATGGGGACACCGGCCGCAAAGGGGGGCTGCTGATGGGGACACCGGCCGCAAAGGGGGGCTGCTGATGGGGACACCGGCCGCAAAGGGGGGCTGCTGATGGGGACACCGGCCGCAAAGGGGGGCTGCTGATGGGGACACCGGCCGCAAAGGGGGGCTGCTGATGGGGACACCGGCCGGAAAGGGGGGCTGCTGATGGGGACACCGGCCGGAAAGGGGGGCTGCTGATGGGGACACCGGCCGGAAAGGGGGCTGCTGATGGGGACACCGGCCGGAAAGGGGGGCTGCTGATGGGGACACCGGCCGGAAAGGGGGGCTGCTGATGGGGACACCGGCCGGAAAGGGGGGCTGCTGATGGGGACACCGGCCGGAAAGGGGGGCTGCTGATGGGGACACCGGCCGGAAAGGGGGGCTGCTGATGGGGACACCGGCCGGAAAGGGGGGCTGCTGATGGGGACACCGGCCGGAAAGGGGGGCTGCTGATGGGGACACCGGCCGGAAAGGGGGGCTGCTGATGGGGACACCGGCCGGAAAGGGGGGCTGCTGATGGGGACACCGGCCGGAAAGGGGGGCTGCTGATGGGGACACCGGCCGTAAAGGGGGGCTGCTGATGGGGACACCGGCCGTAAAGGGGGGCTGCTGATGGGGACACCGGCCGTAAAGGGGGGCTGCTGATGGGGACACCGGCCGTAAAGGGGGGCTGCTGATGGGGACACCGGCCGTAAAGGGGGGCTGCTGATGGGGACACCGGCCGTAAAGGGGGGCTGCTGATGGGGACACCGGCCGTAAAGGGGGGCTGCTGATGGGGACACCGGCTGTAAAGGGGGGCTGCTGATAGGGACACCGGCTGTAAAGGGGGCTCTGATGAGGACATCAGCGGAGCAGGGAGAAGACTCGAAGAAGGGAGAAGAACTGGCAGAGGCAGAAGAGCCGGAGAGGGGAGAAGAAGTCGGAAGAGACGCCAGAGCTGCTATAATAAATTCCTTTAAAAACCTGTGTACTATGTTTTATTTTTGACACTTTTTAGGTGAATGGGTAGGGGTACAATGTACCCCATACTCATTCACACCGAGTGGGGGGCCGGTATCTGGGGGCCCCCTTAAAGGGGGCTTCCAGACTCCGATAAGCTCCCTGCCCGCAGACCCGCAGAAGAGGTCCTTGTCCCCATCAATATGGGGGCAAGGTGCTTTGGGGTGGGGGGCGTAGGGCCCACCCTGCCCCAAAGCACCCACCCCCCCATGTTGAGGACATGTGGCTCGGTATGGTTCAGGAGGGGGGGGGGGGCGCTCGCTTGTCCCCACTCCCCTTTCCTGACCTGCTGGGCTGCATTCTTGGATAAGGGTCTGGTATGGGTTTTGGGGGGGGACCCCACGCCGTTTATTTTTTATTTTGCGTAAAGTTCCCCTTCAGGATCATCAGGGGACAAGTCGCATGCCAAAGTCGGATCAGTTAAGACGGCAATCCGACTTCAGTGATATTCAATGGGCTGAAGAAGGATCAAAGTCGGACGGAAGTAGCGCAGGGAGCATTTTCAAGGTCGGACCAGTTAAGACGTCTCCCAATGTCGGAGCGTTTGTCGCACCAGTGTGAACCCGGCCTACAACACAAATCAATTTATTACTTTTATGAAATGCGTTTTTCAGGATATTTTTGGTGTAATTTTGTCTCTCACTGTTATAATAAAACGACCAATAAAATTATAGACTGATCATTTCTTTGTCACAAAATCAGCCGATCAAATCCTTTTTTCGCTCACAACAACAATCTGATGAAATATATTCACGGAATAAAAGTTTCTGCATCTGTTGTAGAAATTAAACAAACAAAGATGGCGGCCTCAGGAGGAAACGATACCTTCTGCCCGGCGATGAGCACTCGGTCCCCCAGCTTCAGCCCAGCTGACCGGCGCGGCGGGTTCCGGAGGGCGCTCTCAGATTTGGGGAGGATGAAGGTGGAGAGATCCCGCGGCAGGGGAACGGCGTCCAGCAGAATCTGTTTGATTTCTTTGGCTATGGCGGCAGCATCCGCCATCTCCAATGGCATATCCACCGGATCGGGAACCACGTCCGCCGGGGTGTGTCCTTTATCGTCCTGCAAAGACAGAAAGAGCGCCAATTACCACCAATGTGCAGAAGAGGCGGATCTCATCATTAGGAGCAACATACAGGTCAGGGGTTCATCGTATCCAAGTTCTATTGTGGGGGGAGGGGGGCACACTTTACTAAAATGTATGAGAGAGAGAGAGAAAAGAGGGGGGTGAAGAGAGAAGAGACACACAATGAACACACACACACACACGGGACACACACATACAAGGGACACACACAATGAACACACACACGGGACACACACATACAAGGGACACACACAATGAACACACACACATACAAGGGACACACACAATGAACACACACACGGGACACACATACAAGGGACACACACAATGAACACACACACGGGACACACACATACAAGGGACACACACAATGAACACACACACGGGACACACACATACAAGGGACACACACAATGAACACACACACGGGACACACACATACAAGGGACACACACAATGAACACACACAAGGGACACACACAAGGGACACATACAATGAACACACACACGGGGGACACACAATGAACACACACACGGGACACACACAAGGGACACACACATACAATGAACACACACAAGGGACACACACAAGGGACACACACATACAATGAACACACACAAGGGACACACACATACAATGAACACACACACGGGACACACACAAGGGACACACACATACAAGGGACACACACAATGAACACACACAAGGGACACACACATACAAGGGACACACACAAGGGACACACACAAGGGACACATACAATGAACACACACACGGGGGACACACAATGAACACACACACACGGGACACACACAAGGGACACACACATACAATGAACACACACAAGGGACACACACAAGGGACACACACATACAATGAACACACACAAGGGACACACACATACAATGAACACACACACGGGACACACACAAGGGACACACACATACAATGAACACACACACGGGACACACACGAGACACACACACATACAATGAACACACACACACATACAATGAACACACACACACACACACACATACAATGAACACACACACACATACAATGAACACACACAATGAACACACACGAGACACACAAAGTATTGAAGCAGAGAGGAGTAAAAGGTGATTTCCTGTTCATGTTTCCTGCCGACTACAAAACTGACATGAAGATTTGGTTACAAAGTATTAAAAACCACAGAAGCTGCAGATCTTATTCTAACAAGGAGCTGACTGGGTATTGAAATAAAATCTATAGAATGAGGCTTTAAAGTGAAATGTAAAGTCTCAAGTTTTTTTATACTTCCCTCCTCTGTAATGGTTTTCCACAGAACAGCCCCAATCCTCCTCTTCTCGGGTCCCTCATCGCTGCTCCTGGCCCCTCCCTCCTGTCCAGTGCCCCCACAGCGAGCAGCTTGCTATTGGGGCACCCGAGTCACAGCTCCCTGTGTTCATTCAGACACAGAGCTGCAGTTCAGGCCCACCCCCTCTCTCCTGATTGGCTAACTGACTTTGATTGACAGCAGGGGGGGTGTGAATGGGGGCACCACCAGTGCAGAGGGGGGAATGGATGGGGGCGCCACCAGTGCAGAGGGGGGGGGATCAGGGCACCACCAGTGCATAGGGGGGAATGGATGGGGCGCCACCAGTGCAGAGGGGGGGGGGGGATCAGGGCACCACCAGTGCATAGGGGGGAATGGATGGGGGCGCCACCAGTGCAGAGGGGGGGGGGGGATCAGGGCACCACCAGTGCATAGGGGGGAATGGATGGGGCGCCACCAGTGCAGAGGGGGGGATCAGGGCACCACCAGTGCATAGGGGGGAATGGATGGGGGCGCCACCAGTGCAGAGGGGGGGGGGGATCAGGGCACCACCAGTGCAGAGGGGGGAATGGATGGGGGCGCCACCAGTGCAGAGGAGGGGGGGGATCAGGGCACCACCAGTGCAGAGGAGGGGGAATGGATGGGGGCATCGGGGTACCGCAAGGGCAGAGGGGGGGTCCCCACCAGTGCAGGGCGGTGGTCGATGGGGGCACCATCAGTGCAGGGGGGGATCGGGGCACCACCAGTGCAAAGGGTGAGTCCCCACCAGTGCAGGGGGGGGATGGATGGGGGCACCACCAGTGCAGAGGAGGGGGGCGGATCAGGGCACCACCAGTGCAGAGGAGGGGGGGATGGATGGGGGCACCACCAGTGGAGAGGGGGGGAATCGGGGTACCACAAGGGCAGAGGGGGGGTTCCCACCAGTGCAGGGTGGTGGTCGATGGGGGCACCATCAGTGCAGGGGGGGATCGGGGCACCACCAGTGCAAAGGGGGGGGTCCCCACCAGTGCAGGGGGGGGTGGATGGGGCACTTCAATACTAAGGCAGCAGACTTTGTGACAATCCATATTAGTGTCCTTCTCAGAACTTTTGGCCCCCGCTGTATTGTTTGTACCCAAATCATTGTATCCATTGTACAGGGAAAGCTCATCTGGTTGCCCTCCTCCGATGGATCACAGAAGTGCAGTTCGTTCTGCGGGTTGAAATCTGCTGACATCACAGAGCCGGTCCAGGCTCGGGGAAGATTGCGACACCGGGGACGGGATCCGCCCACATTCCTGGACCGCCACTTGGCTCAGCCTCTCACCATCAGCAGCTCTCTGCTCAGGGAGCTCTGAGAACAGAGCGATCGGCGGTGTTTGATCGCTCGGTTCTCAGTGTTAGAGGCGCCGGGGGACAGATGCTGCATCCAAGATAAGTATGAATGGGGAAAAAAAGGCGTAGCCCGTACTTCTCTTAATGATATTTACCGGTTTATTTAGTAATTTATTTCATTCTTTTTAATAAAACACGAGCTCTGTTACTATAGGATGACAAATATACATGAATTGAAAAAAAAACAAAAAAAACAAAAACAAACATTCTATATTTTGAATGTATTTTTTTTTTAATAATGCAACTGTATCTGACAATTGCACTATAGAAAAGCCGGTGTCCGCGGCTTCAGTGATACTCGGGATTCATTGATGGGAACATCTGACCTGCTTCAAGCAGAATTTCCCATAGACTTGTCTCTGCATCACTCTGTATATCAGATCACTCTCTGCAACACTCTGTATATCAGATCACTCTCTGCATCACTCTGTATATCAGATCACTCTCTGCATCACTCTGTATATCAGATCACTCTCTGCATCACTCTGTAGATCAGATCACTCTCTGCATCACTCTGTAGATCAGATCACTCTCTGCATCACTCTGTAGATCAGATCACTCTCTGCATCACTCTGTAGATCAGATCACTCTCTGCATCACTCTGTAGATCAGATCACTCTCTGCATCACTCTGTAGATCAGATCACTCTCTGCATCACTCTGTAGATCAGATCACTCTCTGCATCACTCTGTAGATCAGATCACTCTCTGCATCACTCTGTAGATCAGATCACTCTCTGCATCACTCTGTAGATCAGATCACTCTCTGCATCACTCTGTAGATCAGATCACTCTCTGCATCACTCTGTAGATCAGATCACTCTCTGCATCACTCTGTAGATCAGATCACTCTCTGCATCACTCTGTAGATCAGATCACTCTCTGCATCACTCTGTAGATCAGATCACTCTCTGCATCACTCTGTAGATCAGATCACTCTCTGCATCACTCTGTAGATCAGATCACTCTCTGCATCACTCTGTAGATCAGATCACTCTCTGCATCACTCTGTAGATCAGATCACTCTCTGCATCACTCTGTAGATCAGATCACTCTCTGCATCACTCTGTAGATCAGATCACTCTCTGCATCACTCTGTAGATCAGATCACTCTCTGCATCACTCTGTAGATCAGATCACTCTCTGCATCACTCTGTAGATCAGATCACTCTCTGCATCACTCTGTAGATCAGATCACTCTCTGCATCACTCTGTAGATCAGATCACTCTCTGCATCACTCTGTAGATCAGATCACTCTCTGCATCACTCTGTAGATCAGATCACTCTCTGCATCACTCTGTAGATCAGATCACTCTCTGCATCACTCTGTAGATCAGATCACTCTCTGCATCACTCTGTAGATCAGATCACTCTCTGCATCACTCTGTAGATCAGATCACTCTCTGCATCACTCTGTAGATCAGATCACTCTCTGCATCACTCTGTAGATCAGATCACTCTCTGCATCACTCTGTAGATCAGATCACTCTCTGCATCACTCTGTAGATCAGATCACTCTCTGCATCACTCTGTAGATCAGATCACTCTCTGCATCACTCTGTAGATCAGATCACTCTCTGCATCACTCTGTAGATCAGATCACTCTCTGCATCACTCTGTAGATCAGATCACTCTCTGCATCACTCTGTAGATCAGATCACTCTCTGCATCACTCTGTAGATCAGATCACTCTCTGCATCACTCTGTAGATCAGATCACTCTCTGCATCACTCTGTAGATCAGATCACTCTCTGCATCACTCTGTAGATCAGATCACTCTCTGCATCACTCTGTAGATCAGATCACTCTCTGCATCACTCTGTAGATCAGATCACTCTCTGCATCACTCTGTAGATCAGATCACTCTCTGCATCACTCTGTAGATCAGATCACTCTCTGCATCACTCTGTAGATCAGATCACTCTCTGCATCACTCTGTAGATCAGATCACTCTCTGCATCACTCTGTAGATCAGATCACTCTCTGCATCACTCTGTAGATCAGATCACTCTCTGCATCACTCTGTAGATCAGATCACTCTCTGCATCACTCTGTAGATCAGATCACTCTCTGCATCACTCTGTAGATCAGATCACTCTCTGCATCACTCTGTAGATCAGATCACTCTCTGCATCACTCTGTAGATCAGATCACTCTCTGCATCACTCTGTAGATCAGATCACTCTCTGCATCACTCTGTAGATCAGATCACTCTCTGCATCACTCTGTAGATCAGATCACTCTCTGCAACACTCTGTAGATCAGATCACTCTCTGCAACACTCTGTAGATCAGATCACTCTCTGCATCACTCTGTAGATCAGATCACTCTCTGCATCACTCTGTAGATCAGATCACTCTCTGCAACATTCTGTAGATCAGATCACTCTCTGCAACATTCTGTAGATCAGATCACTCTCTGCAACATTCTGTAGATCAGATCACTCTCTGCAACATTCTGTAGATCAGATCACTCTCTGCAACATTCTGTAGATCAGATCACTCTCTGCAACATTCTGTAGATCAGATCACTCTCTGCAACATTCTGTAGATCAGATCACTCTCTGCAACAGTCTGTATATCAGATCACTCTCTGCAACAGTCTGTAGATCAGATCACTCTCTGCATCACTCTGTAGATCAGATCACTCTCTGCATCACTCTGTAGATCAGATCACTCTCTGCAACATTCTGTAGATCAGATCACTCTCTGCAACATTCTGTATATCAGATCACTCTCTGCATCATTCTGTATATCAGATCACTCTCTGCAACATTCTGTATATCAGATCACTCTCTGCATCACTCTGTAGATCAGATCACTCTCTGCAACATTCTGTAGATCAGATCACTCTCTGCAACATTCTGTAGATCAGATCACTCTCTGCAACATTCTGTAGATCAGATCACTCTCTGCAACATTCTGTAGATCAGATCACTCTCTGCAACATTCTGTATATCAGATCACTCTCTGCATCATTCTGTATATCAGATCACTCTCTGCATCATTCTGTATATCAGATCACTCTCTGCATCATTCTGTATATCAGATCACTCTCTGCATCATTCTGTATATCAGATCACTCTCTGCATCATTCTGTATATCAGATCACTCTCTGCATCATTCTGTATATCAGATCACTCTCTGCATCATTCTGTATATCAGATCACTCTCTGCAACAGTCTGTATATCAGATCACTCTCTGCAACAGTCTGTATATCAGATCACTCTCTGCATCAGTCTGTATATCAGATCACTCTCTGCTTCAGTCTGTATATCAGATCACTCTCTGCTGTAGTTGATTCATTGCAGGGTCGGTGATGAGCTCCGGAATCTATACGCTGAGCGCAGTTCTTCCTCTTCTGCCTGAATATTCTAAGCTCAGTGTCGGATATTTTCTATTCTGGTCGAATGTTGATAAAGAAATATTCTCTTAGGAATGAATGTTCCCCTCCCCCTGCAGAGGCAACAAGTAAACATTTCACCCGCATTACCCCCCGGGGGGGGGAGGGGTGCCATTTCACCCACATTACCCCCCGGGGGGGGGAGGGGTGCCGAGGAGAAGAACCAGAATCCCTGAAGATGGTAAATAAACGTCTCGCCCTTCAGCCGGTGAGATTTGTCGGTGGGCGGCTCTTACCCGGAAGGCGGGATTGGCGCGGTTCTCCAGCAGCGCTCGGGCGGCTCCCAGGCACAGGTTGGAAGCGGCGATGTGCAGCGCCGTCCCGAAATCAAAGTCACTGCAGGTGGCGTCCACATCTGAAAGAGGAAGAGGAAAGTCACAGCGGGGGAGGGGGGAGAACGCCAAACCGCGAGATCGCACTTTCATCGCTTCACACAGAAAACACAACATGGTGGAAAATCAGCGGAGAGCCAACCGGTCACAGAGAACATTCTTCCCTGAAGTGCAAACATCCTGAGAGCTAAAGACTGCGGCGTGCCAGAGAATCACAACTCCCTCCAACATTCACCACACAGTTCAATCTTCTTCTTCTTCTTTTTCTGCCATTTGCAACATTTTTAAAAGCAATAAAAACAACTTCTGCTGCAATACCTGCCTTCAATCTGGAGCTGTCCCCCCCCCCCCAGTATTCATTTTCACTGGATGCCGCCAGTCTTTAGATTTGAAGGACAGCCGGTGACATTCCTCTGAGCCCAGGATGTCATGGACACGGTTCTGGGAAGAGTCCGTCCATTGCCCAAAGCAAGGATCCAGAACAGCGCCCCCTCCCCCGCTACCAAAACATGATGTAGAACGGGGATACTGCCCAGTGCCACTCCTCCTCCCCTGTGCCAAGGCTGTCCATGGTTGGAATGGAGTATGCAGTGTGCATGCGTGGCCCACCACTTCCTTTATAACAAATGGGGGGGGGGGGGATTACTCATGGAGGTCAGCAATGATGGTATGGGGGCGGAGGCAGAGAGTGGGGGGGCGGCAGAGAGTAGGGGGGGGGGCGGCAGAGAGGACTGAGTGACTGCAGAAGCCACCAACCCAGACGTGAAGTCCTGACCCACTGGTGATCAGCTACCAATCTGGAGCATTCTGCGCCCGGGGCTCCTGCCCTTCTTGCCCATCCCTTGTCCCAGCCCTGCCTGACAAATGGGGAAGAGGAAGCCGAAGTCCCACAAGAAAAGGGCGTTTTCATGGAAAGTTCTGCTTCATCTCTTAACCCACTTGTCTACAGGGCACTCCCCTCCCCCTTCCTGCCCTCCCCCCAATACAGGACACTCCCCTCCCTCATCCTGCCCTCCCCCCAATACAGGACACTCCCCTCCCTCATCCTGCCCTCCCCCAATACAGGACACTCCCCTCCCCCATCCTGCCCTCCCCCCAATACAGGACACTCCCCTCCCTCATCCTGCCCTCCCCCAATACAGGACACTCCCCTCCCTCATCCTGCCCTCCCCCAATACAGGACACTCCCCTCCCCCATCCTGCCCTCCCCCCAATACAGGACACTCCCCTCCCTCATCCTGCCCTCCCCCCAATACAGGACACTCCCCTCCCTCATCCTGCCCTCCCCCAATACAGGACACTCCCCTACCCCATCGTGCCCTCCCCCAATACAGGACACTCCCCTCCCTCATCCTGCCCTCCCCCAATACAGGACACTCCCCTCCCCCATCCTGCCCTCCCCCCAATACAGGACACTCCCCTCCCTCATCCTGCCCTCCCCCAATACAGGACACTCCCCTCCCCCATCCTGCCCTCCCCCCAATACAGGACACTCCCCTCCCCCATCCTGCCCTCCCCCCAATACAGGACACTCCCCTCCCCCATCCTGCCCTCCCCCAATACAGGACACTCCCCTCCCTCATCCTGCCCTCCCCAATACAGGACACTCCCCTCCCCCATCCTGCCCTCCCCCCAATACAGGACACTCCCCTCCCTCATCCTGCCCTCCCCCAATACAGGACACTCCCCTCCCCCATCCTGCCCTCCCCCCAATACAGGACACTCCCCTCCCCCATCCTGCCCTCCCCCCATACAGGACACTCCCCTCCCCCATCCTGCCCTCCCCCCAATACAGGACACTCCCCTCCCCCATCCTGCCCTCCCCCAATACAGGACACTCCCCTCCCCCATCCTGCCCTCCCCCAATACAGGACACTCCCCTCCCCCATCCTGCCCTCCCCCCAATACAGGACACTCCCCTCCCTCATCCTGCCCTCCCCCCAATACAGGACACTCCCCTCCCTCATCCTGCCCTCCCCCAATACAGGACACTCCCCTCCCCCATCCTGCCCTCCCCCCAATACAGGACACTCCCCTCCCTCATCCTGCCCTCCCCCCAATACAGGACACTCCCCTCCCTCATCCTGCCCTCCCCCCAATACAGGACACTCCCCCCTCCCCCCAATACAGGACACTCCCCCCTCCTGCCCTCCCCCCAATACAGGACACTCCCCCCTCCTGCCCTCCCCCCAATACAGGACACTCCCCCCTCCTGCCCTCCCCCCAATACAGGACACTCCCCCCTCCTGCCCTCCCCCCAATACAGGACACTCCCCTCCCCCATCCTGCCCTCCCCCCAATACAGGACACTCCCCTCCCTCATCCTGCCCTCCCCCAATACAGGACACTCCCCTCCCTCATCCTGCCCTCCCCCAATACAGGACACTCCCCCCTCCCTCATCCTGCCCTCCCCCCAATACAGGACACTCCCCCCTCCTGCCCTCCCCCCAATACAGGACACTCCCCTCCCCCATCCTGCCCTCCCCCCAATACAGGACACTCCCCTCCCTCATCCTGCCCTCCCCCCAATACAGGACACTCCCCTCCCCCATCCTGCCCTCCCCCCAATACAGGACACTCCCCTCCCCCATCCTGCCCTCCCCCAATACAGGACACTCCCCTCCCTCATCCTGCCCTCCCCCAATACAGGACACTCCCCTCCCCCATCCTGCCCTCCCCCCTATACAGGACACTCCCCTCCCTCATCCTGCCCTCCCCCCAATACAGGACACTCCCCTCCCCCATCCTGCCCTCCCCCAATACAGGACACTCCCCTCCCTCATCCTGCCCTCCCCCAATACAGGACACTCCCCTCCCCCATCCTGCCCTCCCCCCAATACAGGACACTCCCCTCCCCCATCCTGCCCTCCCCCAATACAGGACACTCCCCTCCCTCATCCTGCCCTCCCCCAATACAGGACACTCCCCCCTCCCTCATCCTGCCCTCCCCCCAATACAGGACACTCCCCCTCCTGCCCTCCCCCCAATACAGGACACTCCCCTCCCCCATCCTGCCCTCCCCCAATACAGGACACTTCCCTCCCTCATCCTGCCCTCCCCCAATACAGGGCACTCCCCTCCCCCAATACAGGGCACTCCCCTCCCCCTTCTTGCCCTCCCCAATACAGGACACTCCCCTCCCTCATCCTGCCCTCCCCCCAATACAGGACACTCCCCTCCCCCATCCTGCCCTCCCCCCAATACAGGACACTCCCCTCCCCCTTCCTGCCCTCCCCCCAATACAGGACACTCCCCTCCCTCATCCTGCCCTCCCCCCAATACAGGACACTCCCCTCCCTCATCCTGCCCTCCCCCAATACAGGACACTCCCCTCCCCCTTCCTGCCCTCCCCCAATACAGGACACTCCCCTCCCTCATCCTGCCCTCCCCCCAATACAGGACACTCCCCCCTCCCCCATCCTGCCCTCCCCCAATACAGGACACTTCCCTCCCCCATCCTGCCCTCCCCCAATACAGGACACTCCCCTCCCTCATCCTGCCCTCCCCAATACAGGACACTCCCCTCCCTCATCCTGCCCTCCCCCAATACAGGACACTTCCCTCCCCCATCCTGCCCTCCCCCAATACAGGACACTCCCCTCCCCCATCCTGCCCTCCCCCAATACAGGACACTTCCCTCCCCCATCCTGCCCTCCCCCAATACAGGACACTCCCCCAATACAGGACACTCCCCTCCCCCTTCCTGCCCTCCCCCAATGCAGGACACTCCCCTCCCCCTTCCTGCCCTCCCCCAATGCAGGACACTCCCCTCCCCCTTCCTGCCCTCCCCCCAATGCAGGACACTCCCCTTCCCCTTCCTGCCCTCCAATACAGGACACTCCCCTCCCCCATCCTGCCCTCCCCCCAATCTCACAAAAGTAAGTACACCCCTCAGTCCCATTCATGTGACAACACTGAAGAAATGACACTTTGCTACAATGTAAAGTAGTGAGTGTACACAGGGGGGGAGGAGTGTACACAGGGGGGGGAGGAGTGTACACAGGGGGGGGAGGAGTGTACACAGGGGGGGGAGGAGTGTACACAGGGGGGGAGGAGTGTACACAGGGGGGGAGGAGTGTACACAGGGGGGAGGAGTGTACACAGGGGGGAGGAGTGTACAGCTTGTATAACGGTGTAAATTTCTTCTCCCCTCAAAATAACTCAACACACAGCCAATAATGTCTAAACCTCTGGCAACAAAAGTCAGTACACCCCTAAGTGAAAATCTCCAAATATAAACCCCTCCCCTCAATATAAGCCTCACCCCCACATTATAAGCCCCTCCCCTCATTATAAGCTGGTCTTACCTCTTGGTTTTGAAGCTTTCAGAATGACGTCTATGAGCTCGGGGACATCGAAGTAGGCGGCGTAGTGCAGGGCATTCATGGTGGTCCAGCGGCTTCTCAGGCTTATATCGGCCCCGATGTCAATCAGGTGAGAAGCGAACTTGGCCGCCGTCTCTGCGTCCCCTGTGTGGGGAGATCACATGTGTGAGAGAGAGAGAGCGGGCGCTGCACCCCCCAAACTGATAGAATACCCCCTCCTATCCTGTGTACTTACCCATTTGTAGTCCCCTCCTGTCTGGTCATGTGACCCCACAGCTCCAGCTCTCCTGTGTGGGTCAGCGGTGGCTGCAGGGAGAAGAGGGAGGAGAGCTGACAATGGCTGGGAAATTTAGGAGTGGTGACGTCACTCACAGGCTCCCGTGGTGCAGCCATAGTCGGCACTCCCTCTTCTCCCCTGCAGCCACCACTGACCCACACAGGAAAGCTGGAGCTGCGGGATCACATGACCAGACAGGAGGGGACTACAAATAGGTAAGGTGTGCAGATCTTTTTTACATGGGGTGGGCAGGAGGGAGGGGACATGTTTAATCATGGTAAGTGTTTGGGGGATATTAAAGTGGAATTCTACTTTAATATCCCCCCCCCCCCCCCATGTATAGACATACAGATCACCAGAGTGCAGATCAGACAGTATTCGTTACAGGCAGATTTCAATGTATCTCTTTGTATCTATTTTTACTGCAGACTGAACTCAATCAACAAGGACTACAAGTCCCATCTTCCCCCATAGCAGAGAGACTACACACATCACCAGCCACCCCTCCTCCATCTCATACAAGTCAGGCTCTGTACCGCCCCCTACAGACCTGAGAACGGGGGAAGGCGTCTCATCTGTGATGTGCGGTTTATGGGTGAAATGCTCTGCAGGATTCATTGCAAAATATTAGTAAATGCACATCGATCAGCAGATCATCGTCACTGACCCCCCCCTCCCCCCCCCCAGAAAGTGGGCTGTTACTTTAACATTGACCAAACAGATTATCACACAATAGGAACTTTGTATTACAGCGCCCTCTTATGGCCGGCTGGAGGATCAGCCTTACTGGCAAATGGTAAAAGTAACAGAACTCATAAGATGCCAGATTTGTATTAATCCGAGCCAGACGATCGTTCTCCCAGCAACCTCAGCGACCGTCCGATCCGGGAATGTGTCCAAACCTGGCGAGAACTTAAAGTATCTGAGCGCCGCAAACCGACATCAACACCACTTCATTCATTATTAATACTGAAAGCAAACCCCCCCCCCATCCATCCATCCCCCCATCCTTCCTTCCACTCCCCCTTCCATCCATCCAACCCCACATTCATCCAATCCCCCCATCCATCCACTCCCCCATCCATCCAATCCCCCATTCATCCAATCCCCCCATCCACTCCCCCATTCATCCAATCCCCCCATCCATCCACTCCCCCATTCATCCAATCCCCCCATTCATCCAATCCCCCCATTCATCCAATCCCCCCATCCATCCATCCACTCCCCCTTCCATCCAATCCCCCCATCCATCCATCCATCCACACCCCCATTCATCCAATCCCCCCATCCATCCACTCCCCCTTCCTTCCACTCCCCCTTCCATCCATCCATCCAACCCCACATTCATCCAATCCCCCATTCATCCAATCCCCCCATCCATCCATCCATCCACTCCCCCATTCATCCAATCCATCCATCCTTCCACTCCCCCATCCATCCATCCTTCCACTCCCCCATTCATCCAATCCCCCCATCCATCCACTCCCCCTTCCAACCTTCCACTCCCCCTTCCATCCATCCACTCCCCCATTCATCCATCCACTCCCCCATTCATCCATCCTTCCACTCCCCCATTCATCCTTCCACTCCCCCATTCATCCAATCCCCCCATCCATCCACTCCCCCTTCCAACCTTCCACTCCCCCATTCATCCATCCTTCCACTCCCCCATTCATCCATCCTTCCACTCCCCCATTCATCCTTCCACTCCTCCATTCATCCAATCCCCCATCCATCCACTCCCCCATCCATCCATCCTTCCACTCCCCCATCCATCCATCCACTCCCCCATCCATCCTTCCACTCCCCCATTCATCCAATCCCCCCATCCATCCATCCATCCATCCACTCCCCCTTCCAACCTTCCACTCCCCCTTCCATCCATCCAATCCCCCATCCATCCATCCTTCCACTCCCCCATCCAATCGCCCATCCATCCTTCTACTCCCCCATCCACTCCCCAATCCATCCACTCCACCTTCCATCCATCCGTCCAATCCCCCATCCATCCATCCAATCGCCCATCCATCCATCCACTCCCCCTTCCATCCATCCTTCCACTCCCCCATCCATCCACTCCCCCTTCCATCCATCCTTCCACTCCCCCTTCCATCCATCCATCCATCCAATCCCCCATCCATCCATCCACTCCCCCATCCATCCACTCCCCCTTCCATCCATCCACTCCCCTATCCATCCATCCACTCCCCCTTCCATCCAATCCCCCATCCATCCTTCCACTCCCCCTTCCATCCATCCATCCACTCCCTCATCCAATCGCCCATCCATCCTTCTACTCCCCCATCCACTCCCCCATCCATCCACTCCTCCTTCCTTCCATCCATCCATCCATCCACTCCCCCCTTCCATCCATCCATCCACTCCCCCCTTCCATCCAATCGCCCATCCATCCTTCCACTCCCCCTTCCATCCATCCAATCCCCCATCCATCCATCCTTCCACTCCCCCATCCAATCGCCCATCCATCCACTCCCCCTTCCATCCATCCAATCCCCCATCCATCCATCCTTCCACTCCCCCATCCAATCGCCCATCCATCCTTCTACTCCCCCATCCACTCCCCAATCCATCCACTCCACCTTCCATCCATCCATCCAATCCCCCATCCATCCATCCACTCCCCCCTTCCATCCATCCAATCGCCCATCCATCCTTCCACTCCCCCTTCCATCCATCCTTCCACTCCCCCATCCATCCACTCCCCCTTCCATCCATCCTTCCACTCCCCCTTCCATCCACTCCCCCTGCCATCCATCCTTCCACTCCCCCTTCCATCCATCCAATCCCCCATCCATCCAATCCCCCTTCCATCCATCCTTCCACTCCCCCATCCATCCACTCCCCCTTCCATCCATCCTTCCACTCCCCCTTCCATCCATCCAATCCCCCATCCATCACCTCCCCCATCCATTCCCCCTTCTATCCATCCACTCCCCCTTCCATCCATCCATCCAATCCCCCATCCATCCACTCCCCCTTCCATCCATCCACTCCCCCTTCCATCCATCCCCCCATCCTTCCTTCCACTCCCCCTTCCATCCATCCATCCAATCCCCCATTCATCCAATCCCCCCATCCATCCATCCACTCCGCCATCCATCCAATCCCCCCATCCATCCATCCATCCACTCCCCCATTCATCCAATCCCCCCATCCATCCACTCCCCCTTCCATCCATCCATCCAACCCCACATTCATCCAATCCCCCATTCATCCAATCCCCCCATCCATCCATCCATCCACTCCCCCATTCATCCAATCCATCCATCCTTCCACTCCCCCATCCATCCATCCTTCCACTCCCCCATTCATCCAATCCCCCCATCCATCCACTCCCCCTTCCAACCTTCCACTCCCCCTTCCATCCATCCACTCCCCCATTCATCCATCCACTCCCCCATTCATCCATCCTTCCACTACCCCATTCATCCTTCCACTCCTCCATTCATCCAATCCCCCATCCATCCACTCCCCCATCCATCCATCCTTCCACTCCCCCATCCATCCATCCACTCCCCCATCCATCCTTCCACTCCCCCATTCATCCAATCCCCCCATCCATCCATCCACTCCCCCTTCCAACCTTCCACTCCCCCTTCCATCCATCCACTCCCCCTTCCATCCATCCACTCCCCCTTCCATCCATCCCCCCATCCTTCCTTCCACTCCCCCTTCCATCCATCCATCCATCCAATCCCCCATTCATCCAATCCCCCCATCCACTCCCCCATCCATCCACTCCCCCTTCCATCCATCCATCCTTCCACTCCCCCATCCATCCATTTCCTCATCCATCCAACCACTCCCCCATCCATCCATCCATCCACTCCCCCTTCCATCCATCCACTCCCCCATCCATCCACTCCCCCATCCATCCATCCACTCCCCTATCCATCCAATCCCCCATCCATCCAATCCCCCATCCATCCATCCATCCACTCCCCCATCCATCCAATCCCCCATCCATCCATCCTTCCACTCCGCCATCCATCCATTTCCTCATCCATCCATCCACTCCCCCATCCATCCTTCCTTCCACTCCCCCTTCCATCCATCCAATCCCCCCATCCATCCATCCTTCCACTCCCCCATCCATCCACTCCCCCTTCCATCCATCCAATCCCCCATCCATCCATCCTTCCACTCCCCCATCCATCCATCCAATCCCCTATCCATCACCTCCCCCATCCATCCATCCACTCCCCCCTTCCATCCATCCATCCCCCCCATCCATCCATCCTTCCACTCCCCCTTCCATCCATCCATCCATCCACTCCGCCATCCATCCTTCTACTCCCCCATCCATCCAATCCCCCATCCATCCTTCCTTCCACTCCCCCATTCATCCATCCAATCCCCTATCCATCCATCCATCCACTCCCCCTTCCATCCATCCACTCCCCCATCCATCCATCCTTCCACTCCCCCATCCATCCATCCACTCCCCCTTCCATCCAATCCCCCATCCATCCATCCATCCACTCCCTCATCCAATCGCCCATCCATCCTTCTACTCCCCCATCCATCCACTCCACCTTCCTTCCTTCCTTCCATCCATCCATCCACTCCCCCCTTCCATCCAATCGCCCATCCATCCTTCCACTCCCCCTTCCATCCATCCAATCCCCCATCCATCCATCCTTCCACTCCCCCATCCAATCGCCCATCCATCCACTCCCCCTTCCATCCATCCAATCCCCCATCCATCCATCCTTCCACTCCCCCATCCAATCGCCCATCCATCCTTCTACTCCCCCATCCACTCCCCAATCCATCCACTCCACCTTCCATCCATCCAATCCCCCATCCATCCATCCACTCCCCCCTTCCATCCATCCAATCGCCCATCCATCCTTCCACTCCCCCTTCCATCCATCCTTCCACTCCCCCATCCATCCACTCCCCCTTCCATCCATCCATCCACTCCCCCTTCCATCCACTCCCCCTTCCATCCAATCAATCCCCCATCCATCCATCCATCCAATCCCCCTTCCATCCACTCCCCCTTCCATCCAATCCCCCATCCATCCATCCTTCCACTCCCCCATCCATCCACTCCCCCTTCCATCCATCCTTCCACTCCCCCTTCCATCCATCCAATCCCCCATCCATCACCTCCCCCATCCATCCATCCATCCACTCCCCCTTCTATCCATCCACTCCCCCTTCCATCCATCCATCCAATCCCCCATCCATCCATCCATCCACTCCCCCTTCCATCCATCCACTCCCCCTTCCATCCATCCCCCCATCCTTCCTTCCACTCCCCCTTCCATCCATCCATCCAATCCCCCATTCATCCAATCCCCCCATCCATCCATCCACTCCCCCATCCATCCAATCCCCCCATCCATCCATCCACTCCCCCATTCATCCAATCCCCCCATCCATCCACTCCCCCTTCCATCCATCCATCCAACCCCACATTCATCCAATCCCCCATTCATCCAATCCCCCCATCCATCCATCCACTCCCCCATTCATCCAATCCATCCATCCTTCCACTCCCCCATCCATCCATCCTTCCACTCCCCCATTCATCCAATCCCCCCATCCATCCACTCCCCCTTCCACTCCCCCTTCCATCCATCCACTCCCCCATTCATCCATCCACTCCCCCATTCATCCATCCTTCCACTCCCCCATTCATCCTTCCACTCCTCCATTCATCCAATCCCCCATCCATCCACTCCCCCATCCATCCACTCCCCCATCCATCCATCCACTCCCCCATTCATCCAATCCCCCCATCCATCCATCCACTCCCCCTTCCATCCATCCACTCCCCCTTCCATCCATCCACTCCCCCTTCCATCCATCCATCCAATCCCCCATTCATCCAATCCCCCCATCCACTCCCCCATCCATCCACTCCCCCTTCCATCCATCCATCCTTCCACTCCCCCATCCATCCATTTCCTCATCCATCCAACCACTCCCCCATCCATTCATCCATCCACTCCCCCTTCCATCCATCCACTCCCCCATCCATCCATCCACTCCCCCATCCATCCATCCACTCCCCCTTCCATCCAATCCCCCATCCATCCATCCTTCCACTCCCCCTTCCATCCATCCATCCACTCCCCCAACCAATCGCCCATCCATCCTTCTACTCCACCATCCACTCCCCCATCCATCCACTCCACCTTCCATCCATCCATCCATCCAATCCCCCATCCATCCATCCACTCCCCCCTTCCATCCAATCGCCCATCCATCCTTCCACTCCCCCATCCATCCAATCCCCCATCCATCCATCCTTCCACTCCCCCATCCAATCGCCCATCCATCCTTCCACTCCCCCATCCATCCACTCCCCCTTCCATCCATCCAATCCCCCATCCATCCATCCTTCCACTCCCCCATCCAATCGCCCATCCATCCTTCTACTCCCCCATCCACTCCCCAATCCATCCACTCCACCTTCCATCCATCCATCCAATCGCCCATCCATCCATCCACTCCCCCTTCCATCCATCCTTCCACTCCCCCATCCATCCACTCCCCCTTCCATCCATCCTTCCACTCCCCCTTCCATCCATCCATCCAATCCCCCATCCATCCATCCACTCCCCCATCCATCCATCCACTCCCCCATCCATCCATCCACTCCCCCATCCATCCATCCACTCCCCCTTCCATCCAATCCCCCATCCATCCTTCCACTCCCCCTTCCATCCATCCATCCACTCCCTCATCCAATCGCCCATCCATCCTTCTACTCCCCCATCCATCCACTCCACCTTCCTTCCTTCCTTCCATCCATCCATCCACTCCCCCCTTCCATCCAATCGCCCATCCATCCTTCCACTCCCCCTTCCATCCATCCAATCCCCCATCCATCCATCCTTCCACTCCCCATCCAATCGCCCATCCATCCACTCCCCCTTCCATCCATCCAATCCCCCATCCATCCTTCCACTCCGCCATCCAATCAACCATCCATCCTTCTACTCCCCCATCCACTCCCCAATCCATCCACTCCACCTTCCATCCATCCATCCACTCCCCCCTTCCATCCAATCGCCCATCCATCCTTCCACTCCCCCTTCCATCCATCCAATCCCCCATCCATCCATCCTTCCACTCCCCCATCCAATCGCCCATCCATCCTTCTACTCCCCCATCCACTCCCCAATCCATCCACTCCACCATCCATCCATCCAATCCCCCATCCATCCATCCACTCCCCCCTTCCATCCATCCAATCGCCCATCCATCCTTCCACTCCCCCTTCCATGCATCCTTCCACTCCCCCATCCATCCACTCCCCCTTCCATCCATCCTTCCACTCCCCCTTCCATCCACTCCCCCTTCCATCCATCCTTCCACTCCCCCTTCCATCCATCCAATCCCCCATCCATCCAATCCCCCTTCCATCCACTCCCCCTTCCATCCAATCCCCCATCCATCCATCCACTCCCCCATCCATCCACTCCCCCTTCCATCCATCCTTCCACTCCCCCTTCCATCCATCCAATCCCCCATCCATCACCTCCCCCATCCATCCATCCATCCATCCATCCACTCCCCCTTCTATCCATCCACTCCCCCTTCTATCCATCCACTCCCCCTTCCATCCATCCATCCAATCCCCCATCCATCCATCCAATCCCCCATCCATCCAATCCCCCATCCATCCACTCCCCCTTCCATCCTTCCACTCTCCCATCCATCCATCCAATCCCCCATCCATCCATCCAATCCCCCATCCATCTATCCATCCAATCCATCACCTCCCCCATCCATCCATCCATCCTTCCACTCCCCCATCCATCCACTCCCCCTTCCATCCATCCTTCCACTCCCCCTTCCATCCACTCCCCCTTCCATCCATCCTTCCACTCCCCCTTCCATCCATCCAATCCCCCATCCATCCATCCAATCCCCCTTCCATCCACTCCCCCTTCCATCCAATCCCCCATCCATCCATCCTTCCACTCCCCCATCCATCCACTCCCCCTTCCATCCATCCTTCCACTCCCCCTTCCATCCATCCAATCCCCCATCCATCACCTCCCCCATCCATCCATCCATCCATCCACTCCCCCTTCTATCCATCCATCCATCCACTCCCCCTTCCATCCATCCATCCACTCCCCCTTCCATCCATCCATCCAATCCCCCATCCATCCATCCATCCATCCAATCCCCCATCCATCCATCCAATCCCCCATCCATCCACTCCCCCTTCCATCCATCCTTCCACTCCCCCATCCATCCATCCAATCCCCCATCCATCCATCCAATCCCCCATCCATCCATCCATCCAATCCATCACCTCCCCCATCCATCCATCCATTCCCCCTTCCATCCATCCACTCCCCCTTCCATCCATCCAATCCCCCATCCATCACCTCCCCCATCCATCCATCCATCCACTCCCCCTTCCATCCATCCATCCACTCCCCCTTCCATCCATCCATCCACTCCCCCTTCCATCCATCCATCCAATCCCCCATCCATCCATCCATCCAAGCCCCCATCCATCCACTCCCCCTTCCATCCATCCTTCCACTCCCCCATCCATCCATCCAATCCATCACCTCCCCCATTCATCCATCCATCCATCCACTCCCCCCTTCCATCCATCCATCCACTCCCCCATCCATCCTTCTACGCCCCCATCCACTCCCCCATCCATCCACTCCACCTTCCATCCATTCATCCAATCCCCCATCCATCCTTCCTTCCACTCCCCCATTCATCCATCCAATCCCCTATCAATCAATCCATCCAATCCCCATCCATCCATCCTTCCACTCCGCCATCCATCCATCCATTTCCTCATCCATCCATCCACTCCCCCATCCATCCTTCCTTCCACTCCCCCTTCCATCCATCCAATCCCCCCATCCATCCATCCTTCCACTCCCCCATCCATCCACTCCCCCTTCCATCCATCCAATCCCCCATCCATCCATCCTTCCACTCCCCCATCCATCCATCCAATCCCCCATCCATCACCTCCCCCATCCATCCATCCACTCCCCCCTTCCATCCATCCATCCCCCCCATCCATCCATCCTTCCACTCCCCCTTCCATCCATCCATCCATCCACTCCCCCATCCATCCTTCTACTCCCCCATCCATCCAATCCCCCATCCATCCTTCCTTCCACTCCCCCATTCATCCATCCAATCCCCTATCCATCCATCCATCCACTCCGCCATCCATCCATTTCCTCATCCATCCATCCACTCCCCCATCCATCCACTCCCCCATCCTTCCACTCCCCCATCCATCCCCCTTCCATCCATCAACTCCCCCTTCCATCCATCCACTCCCCCATCCATCCATTTCCTCATCCATCCTTCTACTCCCCCATTCATTCATCCACTCCCCCATCCATCCATCCAATTCCCTATCCATCCATCCTTCCACTCCCCCCTTACATCCATCCTTCCTTCCACTCCCCCATTCATCCATCCACTCCCCCATTCATCCATCCATCCTTCCACTCCCCCTTCCATCCATCCATTTATCCACTCCCTCATCCATCTATCCATCCATCCCTCATCCATCCTTCCTTCCACTCCCCCATCCATCCTTCCACTCCCCCTTCCATCCATGTCTCTATCAATCCAATCCCCCCATCCCTCCATCCATCCATCCATTGTAACCTATAAAGACATTTAAAGCATCACCAATGGGTAGTAAAATTTACGTCGTGTGACATGTTGGGTATCTATTCACTCGGCGTAACATCATCTTTCAAACTTTATAAAACAAAAATTGGATTATGCATTGTGTGTGGGTTTTTTTTTTTATTATTAAAATTCAAAATAGTGTATTCCCCCCCCCCCCGCCCCCCAAAAAAAATCAAGTCTGAAAAAGCGCTGCGCAAATACCGTGTGACATAAAAAAATTCAAAACCCAACAATTTATTCTCTGGGGTCTCTGCTTAAAAAATAAAATAAAAATTCTATTATAATATATATATATATATATATATATAATGTTTGGAGGTTCAAAGTAATTTCTAGCAAAAAACAAAACAAAAAAAAAAACGGATTGTTATGTGAAGAAAAGGGGCGGGTCTTCAGGCGGGGAATTTACTTTCGTAGCATAAAGATGACTTTCCTGGTGATTGGGGGAGGGGAGTTCCACTTTAAGATTTGTTTTACGTTCGTCAGAAGGAGGTCAACTGGCCTCTGAATAGATCTGACAGCAGAAATCTCTAGAAATCGATCGCCGTGCTTCCATAGAAATAATCGTTCTCACCGATCCCCTGGGCCCCGGACTTGCAGGTGTAATGGAGGAGAGTCATGTCCGTCAGTCCGTCCCGATCATTGACGTTACATCCTCTCTTCAGAATCTACAATGTAACAAAAGGAGTGAGAAGGAGACGGGAAGAAACAATATTCCAATATTACCGGGAGAGAAAGAGAAGAAGAGAAGAGAGGAGAATGGAGAAGAGAAAAGAATGGGGAAGAGAAGAGAAGAAGAAGGAGAAGGGAATGAAGAGAAGAGGAGAAGGAGAAGAGGAGAAGAAGGAGAAGGGAATGAAGAGAAGAGGAGAAGGAGAAGAGAAGAAGAAGGAGAAGGGAATGAAGAGAAGGAGAGAAGAGAAGAGAAGAGGAGACGAAGGAGGAGAAGGAGAAGGGAATGGAGAAGAGAAGGGAAGAGAAGAGGGGAATGGAGAAGAGAAGGGAAGAGAAGAGGGGAATGGAGAAGGGAAGAGAAGAGGAGAATGAGAGGGGAATGGAGAAGAGAAGAGGAGAATGAGAGGGGAATGGAGAAGAGAAGAGGAGAATGAGAGGGGAATGGAGAAGAGAAGAGGAGAATGAGAGGGGAATGGAGAAGAGAAGAGGAGAATGAGAGGGGAATGGAGAAGAGAAGAGGAGAATGAGAGGGGAATGGAGAAGAGAAGAGGAGAATGAGAGGGGAATGGAGAAGAGAAGAGGAGAATGAGAGGGGAATGGAGAAGAGAAGAGGAGAATGAGAGGGGAATGGAGAAGAGAAGGAGAAGGAATGGAGAAGGAGAAGGAATGGAGAAGAGAAGGAATGGAGAAGAGAAGGAATGGAGAAGAGAAGGAATGGAGAAGAGAAGGAATGGAGAAGAGAAGGGAATGGAGAAAAGAATGGAGAAGAGAATGAAGAGAAGAGGAGAAGGAGAAGGGAATGGAGAAGAGAAGAGGAGAAGGAGAAGGAGACGGAGAAGGGAATGGAGAAGATAAGAGAAGGAGAAGGAGGAGGAGAAGGGAATGGAGAAGAGAAAAGAGAAGGAGAAGGGAATGGAGAAGAGAAAAGAGAAGGAGAAGGGAATGGAGAAGAGAAAAGAAAAGAAGGAGGAGGGAATGGAGAAGAGAAAAGAAAAGAAGAGAGGAATGGAGAAGAGGAGAAGGAGGGAATGGAGAAGAGAAGAGAATGGAGAAGAGAAGAGAAGGAGAAGAGAAGGAGAAGGGAATGGAGAAGGGAATGGAGAGAAGGGAAGGGAATGGAGAGGAGAAGGAGACGGAGAAGGGAATGGAGAAGAGAAGAGGAGAAGGGAATGGAGAAGAGAAGAGGAGAAGGGAATGGAGAAGAGGAGAAGGGAATGGAGAAGAGGAGAGGAGAGGAGAAGGGAATGGGAAGGAGAAGAGAAGAGAAGGGAATGGAGAAGAGAAGAGAAGGGAATGGAGAAGAGAAGGGAATGGAGAAGAGAAGGGAATGGAGAAGAGAAGGAGAAGGAGGAGGCGGAGGAGGAGGAGGAGGAGGAGAACAAGGGAATGGAGAAGAGAAGAAGAGGAACAAGGGAATGGAGAAGAGAAGAAGAGGAGAAGGAGAACAAGGGAATGGAGAAGAGAAGAGAAGGAGAAGGGAATGGAGAAGGGAAGGGAGAGAAGAGAAGGGAGAAGAAAAGAGAAGGGAGAAGAGAATGGAGAAGAGAAGAGGAGAAGGGAATGGAGAAGGAGAGAAGAGAAGGAGAAGGAGAAGGGAATGGAGAAGATAAGGAGAAGAGAAGAGAAGAGAAGGAGAAGGGAATGGAGAAGAGAGAGGAGAAGGAGGAGAAGGGAATGGAGAAGAGAAGAGGAGAAGGAGGAGAAGGGAATGGAGAAGAGAAGAGGAGAAGGAGGAGAAGGGAATGGAGAAGAGAAGAGGAGAAGGAGGAGAAGGGAAGAGAAGAGAAGAGGAGAAGGAGGAGAAGGGAATGGAGAAGAGAAGAGGAGAAGGAGGAGGAGGGAATGGAGAAGAGAAGAGGAGAAGGAGGAGGAGGAGGAGGAGGAAAACAAGGGGAATGGAGAAGAGAAGAGGAGAAGGAGAACAAGGGAATGGAGAAGAGAAGAGAAGGAATGGAGAAGGGAAGGGAGAGAAGAGAAGGAGACGGAGAAGGGAATGGAGAAGAGAAGGAGAAGGGAATGGAGAAGAGAGAGGAGAAGGAGGAGAAGGGAATGAGAGAGAAGAGAGGGAATGGAGAAGAGAAGAGAAGGGAATGGAGAAGAGAAGAGAAGAGGAGAAGGAGAACAAGGGAATGGAGAAGAGAAGAGAAGGAGAAGGGAATGGAGAAGAGAAGAGGAGAAGGAGGAGAAGGGAATGGAGAAGAGGAGAGAAGAGAAGGAGACGGAGAAGGGAATGGCGAAGATAAGAGAAGAGAAGGAGAAGGGAATGGAGAAGATAAGGAGAAGGAGAAGGAAATGGAGAAGAGAAGAAGAGGAGGAGAAGGAGAACAAGGGAATGGAGAAGCGAAGGAGAATGGAGAAGAGAAGAGAAGAGAAGAGAAGAGAATGGAGAAGAGGAGAAGGAGAAGGGAATGGAGAAGAGAAGAGAAGAGAAGGAGAACAAGGGAATGGAGAAGAGAAGAGGAGAAGGAGAAGGGAATGGAGAAGAGAAGAGAAGGAGAAGGAGAAGGGAATGGAGAAGAGAAGAGGAGAAGGAGAAGGGAATGGAGAAGAGAAGAGAAGGAGAAGGAGAAGGGAATGGAGAAGAGAAGAGAAGGAGACGGAGAAGGGAATGGCGAAGATAAGAGAAGAGAAGAGAAGAGAAGAGAAGGAGAAGGGAATGGCGAAGATAAGAGAAGAGAAGAGAAGAGAAGAGAAGGAGAAGGGAATGGAGAAGATAAGGAGAAGAGAAGAGAAGAGAAGGAGAAGGGAATGGAGAAGAGAAGAGGAGAAGGAGGAGAAGGGAATGGAGAAGAGAAGAGGAGAAGGAGGAGAAGGGAATGGAGAAGAGAAGAGGAGAAGGAGGAGAAGGGAATGGAGAAGAGAAGAGGAGAAGGAGGAGAAGGGAATGGAGAAGAGAAGAGGAGAAGGAGGAGAAGGGAATGGAGAAGAGAAGAGGAGAAGGAGGAGGGAATGGAGAAGAGAAGAGGAGAAGGAGGAGGAGGAGGAGGAGGAGGAGAAGGAGAACAAGGGAATGGAGAAGCGAAGCAAAGGAGAATGGAGAAGAGAAGAGAGGAGAATGGAGAAGAGAAGAGAATGGAGAATGGAGAAGAGAAGAGAAGAGAAGAGAAGGGAGAAGAGAATGGAGAAGAGAATGGAGAAGAGAATGGAGAAGAGAATGGAGAAGGAGAGAAGAGAAGGAGAAGGAGACGGAGAAGGGAATGGAGAAGAGAAGAGGAGAAGGAGAAGGGAATGGAGAAGAGAAGAGGAGAAGGAGAAGGGAATGGAGAAGAGAAGAGGAGAAGGAGGAGAAGGGAATGGAGAAGAGGAGAGGAGAAGGAGGAGGAGGAGAAGGAGAACAAGGGAATGGAGAAGAGAAGCGAAGGAGAAGGAGAGGAGAAGAGAAGAGAATGGAGAAGAGAAGAGAATGGAGAAGAGAAGAGAATGGAGAAGAGAAGAGAATGGAGAAGAGAATGGAGAAGAGAGAAGGGGGAAGGAGTGCAGCAGCTGTCTGATCTCAATCATTATCAATCCTCCATCCTCCCTCCTCCCTTCCTCCCTACATTTATTGGCCTGTCTGTCACACAGTTATTGGCTTTCACTGCAGAATCATTCCTGAGCATTATATGAAAGAACCCATCCCCGGCATCCCTTTAGACATGCATGCTCAAGCAAGTGATCAGTAGATTTACAGTCTGCACCGCCCAGTGGCCAGCAGGGGGACACTGGGATGTGTTCTTTCATATCTTAAGGCTCCACTGCATACAACAGGACTGAGGGCCCTGCAGAGGAGTACTGGGGCCTGGGGGGGGGGGCTGTAATGTTTTCTATGTACCGCCCCCTGCTGGCTCCTCCCACCAGCCATGATCTGCCTACGTTGCATAGACAATCGCAGAGACCGAGTGATGACACCGCTGGAAATAAAATAAGGTTTTATTTTTAAATGTATATACATATATAAAAGCAGATTAAACTTACACCTTCCACTAAATGATCTTTTTCAAACAATAACATGATAAATCTGAATAGAGGATTGGGACGGTACCTCGCGTCCGATGACATCGATGCTCTGCTGGACCTGAGGGACCCATTGCCTCAATATAGCGAAGAGCTCGGAGACCGAGGTGCTCGGGTCAAACAAGATATCCTGACACGAGGCGTCATTTGGGTCAAAAAAGGAGAATTCTATGAAAAATAAAAAACACAAATTAAACACGATGAACCAAATAAAGTCTCATCCCACCAATAAGAGGGCTGCAATGTGTCTACATATACTCTTCTCTATATAGAAAAGGAACGAAGGTGTGTCCAAACCTGAGAATATTAACCCCTTCCCATCCAAGTAAGGAAAAAATAAATACAAATAAAAGTGCTGGGCTGGATGACCAACCGACCGACTGCGAGACCCCCCCCCTGCCGCCGCTGGCAGAACCCCCCCCCCCAAAAAAAACCCCCACAACCAACCACCACTGTATCTCAAGCGCCATATACTTTTCATGAGCAAGATATACTGAGACATTTTTTATACCAACGCGTTTTAAAATTGCTTTCTTCCTCAGTGAAAGTGAGAAATTTGTAGAGAGTAAAAAATAAAAAATAAAAATCGGCAGAATATCATCACAGACAGTCCCATTAACAAACAATAAATGTACAATTGCATGTTCTATTTGTGATGTATTGGGACTGTCTGTGATATTGTTGTCTCTACAAACTCTCATGTCCCCCTGAGGAAGAAAGTAATTTTGAAAACACGTTGGGATAAAATAATTGTACTTCATATATCTTGATCACAGAACGTATAATGCAGCTTGAGATATTATAATAATATATAAAAAAAAATAAAAAAAATCATCTCAAGCTGCATATACGTTCCATGCACAAGATATATTGGGGACAAATCTCTTTTTTTATTCCAACGCATTTCAGAATTACTTTCTTCCTCAGGGGAAATTAGAATTTGTAGAGACAACAATATCACAGACAATCCCAATACATCACAAATACAACAATAAAATGTACAATTACATGTTCTATATCTACATTTATTGTTTGTTATGCATTGGGACTGAAGACAGAAAATGTGCAGCAATAAACCAACGAATAAATAGAAAAAAACACTCTGGCTCAATACGCATGAATTGTGACTAGTGATGCACCGAATGGGTTTTTTGGTACCGAAAACCAATCTTGATTGATCCCGAAAACCGAAACCGAATGCGACTGTTTATAAATAATATTTTTGTACAGGAGATGGCCAGAGGCCCGGGGCCATGGCGCAGGAGATGGCCAGAGGCCCGGGGCCATGGCGCAGGAGATGGCCAGAGGCCCGGGGCCATGGCGCAGGAGATGGCCAGAGACCCGGGGCCATGGCGCAGGAGATGGCCAGAGACCCGGGGCCATGGCGCAGGAGATGGCCAGAGACCCGGGGCCATGGCGCAGGAGATGGCCAGAGACCCGGGGCCATGGCGCAGGAGATGGCCAGAGACCCGGGGCCATGGCGCAGGAGATGGCCAGAGACCCGGGGCCATGGCGCAGGAGATGGCCAGAGACCCGGGGCCATGGCGCAGGAGATGGCCAGAGACCCGGGGCCATGGCGCAGGAATGGCCAGAGACCCGGGGCCATGGCGCAGGAGATGGCCAGAGACCCGGGGCCATTGGCGCAGGAGATGGCCAGAGACCCGGGGCCATGGCGCAGGAGATGGCCAGAGGCCCGGGGCCATGGCGCAGGAGATGGCCAGAGGCCCGGGGCCATGGCGCAGGAGATGGCCAGAGGCCCGGGGCCATGGCGCAGGAGATGGCCAGAGGCCCGGGGCCATGGCGCAGGAGATGGCCAGAGGCCCGGGGCCATGGCGCAGGAGATGGCCAGAGGCCCGGGGCCATGGCGCAGGAGATGGCCAGAGGCCCGGGGCCATGGCGCAGGAGATGGCCAGAGACCCGGGGCCATGGCGCAGGAGATGGCCAGAGACCCGGGGGCCATGGCGCAGGAGATGGCCAGAGACCCGGGGCCATGGCGCAGGAGATGGCCAGAGACCCGGGGCCATGGCGCAGGAGATGGCCAGAGACCCGGGGCCATGGCGCAGGAGATGGCCAGAGACCCGGGGCCATGGCGCAGGAGATGGCCAGAGACCCGGGGCCATGGCGCAGGAGATGGCCAGAGACCCGGGGCCATGGCGCAGGAGATGGCCAGAGACCCGGGGCCATGGCGCAGGAGATGGCCAGAGACCCGGGGCCATGGCGCAGGAGATGGCCAGAGACCCGGGGCCATGGTACAGGAGATGGCCAGAGACCCGGGGCCATGGTACAGGAGATGGCCAGAGACCCGGGCCATGGTACAGGAGATCAATGCAGCCTCACCTGTATCCCCAGCTCAGCCTCACCTGTGCAGGGGAAGAGAGGAGAGCCGCTGCCGCCTGGTGATTAGAGCGCCGGGAACATAATGGCTTTCATTTCAATAGCCGTGTGTTCCCTGCGGCGCGCCATCACATACAGCCCCCTCCCCCTTGTCCTGGGAACTTTGATAGACAGATTGGACGGGTGATCTGTCTATCATAGTTCCGGACAAAGAGGAGGGGCTGTATGTGATGGCGCGCCGCAGGGAACACACGGCTATTGAAATGAAAGCCATTATGTTCCCGGCGCTCTAATCACCAGGCGGCAGCGGCTCTCCTCTCCCACATCGACACCCCTGTAATGGGCGGCACCAGGGGTGGAGCCCCGCCCCTCCCAAGCACCGCCCCATTTTCAGCTCCAGTAATAGGGCCTAATTTCTCTTTCGGCTTTTTGCCGAAAGAGCCATTATCGGCCAATATGTTTCGGTGGCTGAAATTTCGGTGCATCCCTAATCTGAATACTTTGAAGTGCAAAGAAGGGATTGGGGGTCTTTTAGACCTCCAATCCCTCCATAAAGAGGACCTGTCACCACCTATTACTGTCACAGTAACATTTTTTTTTTTTTTAAACACAATGTAAAAAAATAAAAAAATAAGAAAAAAATGTTTTTTTTTAAAGCGCCTCTGCGAGCTCGCGCAGAAAAGAAAACGCATACGTAAGTCGCGCCCCGCATACGTAAACGGTGTCCAAACCACACATGTTAGGTTTCGCCGCGATCATCAGAGCGAGAGAAATAATTCTAGCCCTGGACCTCCTCTGTAACTCTAACCTGGTAACCGGTAATTTTTTTTTTAAAGCGTCGCCTATGGAAATTTTTAGGTACCGTAGTTTGTCGCCATTCACAAGTGTGCGCAGAAAGACACTCACCTGTCCCACAATCCAGTGACGTGGCCCCCCAAATCCTCCATTCTCTC
>CM055121.1:308749588-308815322 GCA_029206835.1 Rana muscosa | reverse complement strand
GTCCCCTGGATGGAGAGCCGTGACTACAGATCGAACCGACTCCATCCGAAATCTTTGTACCTTCACAAAGCAATTGAGGGCTCCGAGATCCAAGATTGGACGAACCCCCTCCTTCTTGAGCACAATGAACAGATTTGAGTAAAAACCCTGACCCCGTTCCTGTTTTAGAACTGGAATGACTACCCTGCGTTCCAGCAGACCCTGGACCGCCCCCCCCCCCATGCAGGGCCTCCCGATAGGTCGGTAGTAGCTGGAGATTGGAGGTGACGAATCTGTCCGGTGGACAAGATAGAAATGCCATCTTGTAGCCTGAGGAGATTACTTCGCAAACCCACCTGTCGGAGACTAGAGCTGTCCACTGAGACGCGAATTTGCGAAGACGTCCCCCCACCCGAGAGCTGGGTGGGGGCGGACCTTCATGCGGACGCAGATTTATCCGCAGGCTTGTTGGGTTTGCGGGACCAAGGACGCTTTTGTCCTTGGGCAGGCGCCTTGTCGGCCTGGGGTCTTTTCTCTGTCGCCCTAGGGGGGACAAAAAAAAAAACGCTTGCGTGCAATAAAGGAGGGCCCTTGCCCTTGGCGTAGCCCCCACCCTTGCTAGTTTGAAGAAGCAAAGTGCTTTTACCTCCTGTGGCATCCTTGATGATGTCATCCATAGAGGCCCCAAAAAGTCTGTCGCCCTTAAAAGGCAGATCCAATAGGGCTCTCTTGGAAGTCTGGTCCGCAGACAAGCCCTTTAGCCAGATCAGGCGGCGTATTGCTACTGCATAAACCAAAGCTTTTGACAGCAGGGGAATAGTATCCACGTCTGACTCGCAGACAAACTTAAGGCCCTGGACCAACTGGTCGGCCAAAGTTATCTCATCAGGAGGAGCATCTCGCTCCTTAACCCCTGGAGTAGCAATCTTGCCCATTCAGTAAGTGTGTGAGACACTAGGGCCCCCGCCAATGCCGGGCGTACTGCCGAGCCTACCACTGAGTATAGGTAGCGAGCGAGTGCTTCAGCTTTCTTATCCACAGGGTCCTTGAAAACAGGAGCCCCTTCTACTGGAATTGTGGTGGCTCTATTAAGTCTGGACACCGGAGGGTCCACTATAGGGGGAGAGGTCCATTTCTTCAGAAAAAACTCTCCTCAAAAGGGTACCGTACCGCAAACCTCTTTGGGGCTGTATAGACCCTCAGTGGGTTCTCCCATTCCTTGTATAAGAGTTTAGCAAAATAAGACACACAAGGGAACACCTTAGCAGTGCGGGCAGGTCTACGAAACCCAAAGGGGACTGGAGTCTCTGCTGCTCCTGCAGTATTTTCCAACTTTAGCGTATCCCGCACTGCAGTAATAAGGTCAGATACCAAAGCCGTCTCGCGTACTGACCTGGACTTGGAGGCATCATCACTGTCCGGTCACGGTCTGCAGTCTCCGATGCGTCAGAATCTGGGCCATGAGCCGTAGCTGGACCTGGTTCTGCATCAGAATTATCCCCAGAAGCTTCCAGGGGACGGGGGCGTTTACTACCCCCTGTATTCCCGTGTGCTGCTTCCACCCTGGCAGCAAACGCCTCTAGGATTGCCGACATAGCGTCCATAGACGTCTCAGGGGCACCAGCTGCTAAATCTGGTGTTTCAGGGGAGAAGACATCTGGCTCAGATGCCATGCTGACCACACGCTGACACCCACAGGGCTCCAGGCAAGATATCAATAGGCCACCCTCCTGTGCTGCAGAGATGCTGGGTCACCCAGAGGACTCACCACCCTTGGATCGGTACCACTATGCTGCTGTGCTGCGCCTGTGATGCTGTCCCACCGCTGCTGTGTCAGTCTGCTTCTTTTATCAGTGCTTCTTGTGTGAATTTCTCACGCCAGTGTAATGCACCCTAGAGGCCGGAGACTCTCGCAAAATGGCCACCAAACGTCTGTATGGAAGATAATGTGGGCTCTAAGAAAATGGCCACCGAGCCAAAGATAGAGGCCAAAGCAGCCGTAGACCACAAAAAGATGGCCGCCGAACGCCAATATATACATACATACATACAGCGTGATCATTACAAACATGGCCGCCGATCAGTCGATAGAGGCCAGAGGGTGTGGAACTACAAGAAAATGGCGCCGAAACCACAGGAAGATGGCCGCCGGGCAGTCGATAGAGGCCAGAGGGTGTGGAACTACAAGAAAATGGTGCCGAAACCACAGGAAGATGGCCGCCGGGCAGTCGATAGAGGCCGAACCTGGCATGGACCACCACAAAATGGCCGCCGACAGCATGGAGGGGGAAGCAGCACACACACACACACACACACAAAGCAGAAATTACATCTTTTTAAATGTTAGTTACAGCCAACCTCGCTCCAGTGGAACCCCTTAGGTGACCCCCAGCACCCAGCAACCTTTAGCTAGAAACCCAGGGAGGAGGGAAGGGCAGGGAGAGAGGGAAGAAAGGGGACACAACCACTTACTTGGTCTCTCCAGGAATGTCCAGCCAAATCACTCAGCCGAGGCAGGGGAGTTTACTTACCTATCCTGCATGTATCATGCTGGAAGACATTACAAACAGATCATCGTCCGCGCACGGAAGGTGACTGTTGGTCAGGCATGCTGTGATTGGACCCAAGGGGACAATCATATGTATGCCCTGGAGCGCGACGCTCACCGGACAGGCTGCTGCGACTCGGCCGTAAGGTCAGCCGAAGCTGAGCGGTCCGATGCAGGCCCTGGAGCGTAGGCTCACCGGCCACCCGTGGAGCGACGGGCATGTCGTGGAAAACCCAGCGCGTAACTAGGGTCGGCACACGCTCGATGGCCGAAACTGGGGAGACTACAAGGATCGAGGATCCAGCCTGTCACCCAGTCGGCAATTGATCGAAGATCGCAGGAAACAAAAAAATAATGTAGCAAAAAAATCTATCTTTTTCCCCCGGACCAATGGGCCCGAAGGGAGCCATGTCCTACTCCTTGCTAGACAGAAAAAAAAAAAAACTGATCTGCGAGATGCAGACTGAGGGGATATACCCAGAGGGTCCGCCCCCTGGGCGGTACTGTAGAAGGTGTGATGCAACACTTTTTACAAGTTTTCTGCCTAGTCACTCCTAATTAACGGATAATACCCACTTTGTCAATAGAGAGGCTGTGTCGGTCCATGGACGAAAGAGTAAAGGGGGGTTGCCATCAGGCCCCCTGGAGACCTCCGGGCCCCTTACAGGTGTACTGCCTGTACCGCCCTGATGGCGGCCCTGCTCCCGAGTATGGCGATACCACATGTGTGAGACTTTTACACAGCGTGGCCACATACAGAGGCCCAACATGCAAGGAGCACCTTCAGGCGTTCTGGAGCACCCAGGCCAATTCTGACATTTCTCTCCTACATGTAAAAATCATCATTTGTTTGCTAGAAAATTACATAGAACCCCAAAAAATTAGATATGGTTTTTTTTAGCAAAGACCCTAGAGAATACAATGGCGGTCGTTGCAAATTTTTATCTCGCATGGTATTTGCACAGCAATTTTTCGAAGGTGTTTTTTTGGGGAAAAAAAAAAAACAGTTTTGTGCTAAAAAAAAAAAAAAACAGTAAAGTTAGCCCAATGTTTTTCCACACGCTTGTGGAATGGCGCCAAACTTCGGTACTTAAAAATTCCCATAGGCGACGCTTGAATTTTTTTTACTGGTTACATGGTTTTAGTAACAGAGGAGGTCTAGGGCCAAAATGATTGCTCTCGCTCTAACGTCCGCAGAGAGATACCTCACATGTGTGGTTTGAACACCGTTTTCATCTGTGGGCGAGACTTACGTATGCGTTCGCTTCTGCATGCGAGCTACCGGGGACAGGGGCGCTTTAAAAAAAAAAAATTATTGTTCATTTTACTTTATTTATTTTAGTTTGACACTTTTTTCCCCCATAAATAAATTTTTTGATCACTTTTATTCCTATTACAAGGAATGTAAACATCCCTTGTAATAGAAATATGGCATGACAGGTCCTCTTTACAGTGAGATGGGGGGGGGGGGGTCAATAAGACCCCACATCTCACCTCTAGGCTGGGAAGCCTGTAAAAAAAAAATTTTTTATCCTGGATTCGATCACACGGTGAGTCGGTAGAAGCACCGGAGGGGGGGAGGGGGACGTCCCCTCTCGCCTCCCGTAAGAACGATCAAGCGGCGGTATGATCATTCTTATGCTCTAGGACAGGGATATGCAATTAGCGGACCTCCAGCTGTTTCAAAACTACAAGTCCCATCATGCCTCTGCCTCTGGGTGTCATTCTTGTGGCTGTCAGAGTCTTGCTATGCCTCATGGGAATTGTAGTTCTGCAACAGCTGGAGGTCCGCTAATTGCATATCCCTGCTGTAGGGAATCGCCGGCTGAAAAAGCTAATATCTAAATGATGCCTGTAGCTGCTCCCATCATTCAGATATACCCACACAAAGTCAAGGACGTCATATGACGACCGGTGGGTGGGAAGTGGTTAAAACGCATTTTTTTTTTTAACACAAAGTTATCCATTTATACAATATTTCTAACACACAACATGTACATACCAAAAACAACACCCTAAAATAGATTCTCCTCCTCCTCCTGAGTACGGCGATACCACATGTGAGACTTCCACAGCCTGGCCACATAAAGAGGCAGAGTACAGCAGAGTTTGACTGGGTATCACTGAGTATGGCAGAGTATGGCAGAGTATAGAAGAGTATAGCAGAGCATGGCTGGGTATGGCAGAGTATGGCAGAGTATAGAAGAGTATAGCAGAGCATGGCTGGGTATGGCAGAGTATGGCAGAGTATAGAAGAGTATAGCAGAGCATGGCTGGGTATGGCAGAGTATGGCAGAGTATAGAAGAGTATAGCAGAGCATGGCTGGGTATGGCAGAGTATAGAAGAGTATAGCAGAGCATGGCTGGGTATGGCAGAGTATAGAAGAGTATAGCAGAGCATGGCTGGGTATGGCAGAGTATAGAAGAGTATAGCAGAGCATGGCTGGGTATGGCAGAGTATAGAAGAGTATAGCAGAGCATGGCTGGGTATGGCAGAGCATGGCTGGGTATGGCAGAGTATAGCAGAGCATGGCAGAGCATGGCATGGCATGGCAGAGCATGGCAGAGCATGGCAGAGCATGGCATGGCAGAGCAGGGAGGGATGGATCTGTGACCAATTGTCACACAGCAGCACTGCTGCCATCCGATCTCTCCCCCTCTCCTCTCACAATGTACCGATCGGTACAGAGAGGAGAGAGAGGAACCGGCGCCGGTTTGTTTACAAGTGATCGCGCCGTCATTTGAAGGCGCGATCACGTGGTAAATGGCCGGGATCAGTGGCCTTTTACCGTGATCCGTGATGCGCCGGGTCTTCTGGATCCGGCGGTCACGGATATTTCCGGGAGTGCGCCCCAGGGGGCGCGCGGGAGCAAGATTCTGCGAGGACGTCCACCCAGAATAACACGACCGCGCTGCAGCCGTCTTTCGGCTATGGCCCGGTCATCAAGTGGTTAAATTCATTATTTTCATCAAAATTCTACAAACAATTTCCCATAATGACAACGTGAGAGAAGTTTCAGGCTCCTCCCACGTGCATACGTATCACAGGCTCCTCCCACGTGCATACGTATCACAGGCTCCTCCCACGTGCATACGTATCACAGGCTCCTCCCACGTGCATACGTATCACAGGCTCCTCCCACGTGCATACGTATCACAGGCTCCTCCCACGTGCATATCATGTTTTGTGAAGGGTTCACATACTTATTTCACTCAATAAAATGCAAATCAATTGATAACTTTTATGAAATGTGTTTTTCTGGATATTTTTGTTGTTATTCTTTTTCTCACTGTCATAATAAACCGACCAATAAAATTATAGACCGATCGTTTCTTTGTCACAAAATCAGCAGCCGATTGAAAACTTCCCCCCCCCTCACTGTAGCTGGAGTTCAGCTTTAAAATTTGACATCAAAAATCAGACCCCCCCCCCCCCCTTGTACTCACCGCAGTCGGACGGCATGGGTGCGGCAGCCACGGAGAAGGTGACGGGGTGATTGGGGTCCAAATAAGAAGCCCGGAAGCCGATCTGGATGGGATGGGATTGTCCGGCACCTTGGGGGGCAGTCAGGTCCTCAATGGTCATTTTTCAGGTGATTGACCTGCAGGAGGAAAACACAAGAAGAGATCTGAGAGAGAACCAGAGAGCCGTGTCCTCCGGGATTGGCAGGAAACCGATAGCCGCCCCCACCCCACCCCCGGCAACAGCTGTGCCGTACCCTTGTCACCGGCCTTACTCTCCCTCCAATGGAAAGCCGTCCCCTCCGACCTCCAACACATCTATCCCGGGAGATTATGTTCGGCTCCAAGGGACAAACATCTCCGCAATTCTTATGTCGCAGTTTTTTTTTTACTTTAAGGGTCATAGAGGAAAAAATTAGGCAAATTACAAAAATCAGCACCGGATTCCAGAGCCAATCCCGGCCCGGCATGGAGATCACACGCAACCCCCCAATTCCTGAGCAACTTCCCCTCTGATATTCAAAGAGATAACAATGTATCAGAACAAAGCTCCGGGAACATACAATGGAACGTGAGAGAGGAGCTCCGGGAACATACAATGGACCGTGTGAGAGGAGCTCCGGGAACACACAATGGAACGTGTGAGAGGAGCTCCGGGAACATACAATGGAACGTGTGAGAGGAGCTCCGGGAACATACAATGTATCAGAACAAAGCTCCGGGAACATACAATGGAACGTGTGAGAGGAGCTCCGGGAACATACAATGGAACGTGTGAGAGGAGCTCCGGGAACATACAATGTATCAGAACAAAGCTCCGGGAACATACAATGGAACGTGTGAGAGGAGCTCCGGGAACATACAATGGAACGTGTGAGAGGAGCTCCGGGAACATACAATGGAACGTGTGAGAGGAGCTCCGGGAACATACAATGGAACAGGTGAGAGGAGCTCCGGGAACACACAATGGAACAGGTGAGAGGAGCTCCGGGAACACACAATGGAACAGGTGAGAGGAGCTCCGGGAACACACAATGGAACAGGTGAGAGGAGCTCCGGGAACACACAATGGAACAGGTGAGAGGAGCTCCGGGAACACACAATGGAACGTGTGAGAGGAGCTCCGGGAACACACAATGGAACGTGTGAGAGGAGCTCCGGGAACACACAATGGAACGTGTGAGAGGAGCTCCGGGAACACACAATGGAACGTGTGAGAGGAGCTCCGGGAACATACAATGGAACGTGTGAGAGGAGCTCCGGGAACATACAATGTATCAGAACAAAGCTCCGGGAACATACAATGGAACGTGTGAGAGGAGCTCCGGGAACATACAATGGAACGTGTGAGAGGAGCTCCGGGAACATACAATGTATCAGAACAAAGCTCCGGGAACATACAATGGAACGTGTGAGAGGAGCTCCGGGAACATACAATGGAACGTGTGAGAGGAGCTCCGGGAACATACAATGTATCAGAACAAAGCTCCGGGAACATACAATGGAACGTGTGAGAGGAGCTCCGGGAACATACAATGGAACGTGTGAGAGGAGCTCCGGGAACATACAATGGAACGTGTGAGAGGAGCTCCGGGAACATACAATGGAACGTGTGAGAGGAGCTCCGGGAACATACAATGGAACAGGTGAGAGGAGCTCCGGGAACACACAATGGAACAGGTGAGAGGAGCTCCGGGAACACACAATGGAACAGGTGAGAGGAGCTCCGGGAACACACAATGGAACAGGTGAGAGGAGCTCCGGGAACACACAATGGAACAGGTGAGAGGAGCTCCGGGAACACACAATGGAACGTGTGAGAGGAGCTCCGGGAACACACAATGGAACGTGTGAGAGGAGCTCCGGGAACACACAATGGAACGTGTGAGAGGAGCTCCGGGAACACACAATGGAACGTGTGAGAGGAGCTCCGGGAACATACAATGGAACGTGTGAGAGGAGCTCCGGGAACATACAATGGAACAGGTGAGAGGAGCTCCGGGAACATACAATGTATCAGAACAAAGCTCCGGGAACATACAATGGAACGTGTGAGAGGAGCTCCGGGAACATACAATGGAACGTGAGAGAGGAGCTCCGGGAACATACAATGGAACGTGTGAGAGGAGCTCCGGGAACACACAATGGAACAGGTGAGAGGAGCTCCGGGAACACACAATGGAACGTGTGAGAGGAGCTCCGGGAACACACAATGGAACGTGTGAGAGGAGCTCCGGGAACACACAATGGAACGTGTGAGAGGAGCTCCGGGAACATACAATGGAACGTGTGAGAGGAGCTCCGGGAACATACAATGGAACAGGTGAGAGGAGCTCCGGGAACATACAATGTATCAGAACAAAGCTCCGGGAACATACAATGGAACGTGTGAGAGGAGCTCCGGGAACATACAATGGAACGTGTGAGAGGAGCTCCGGGAACATACAATGGAACGTGTGAGAGGAGCTCCGGGAACACACAATGGAACGTGTGAGAGGAGCTCCGGGAACACACAATGGAACGTGTGAGAGGAGCTCCGGGAACATACAATGGAACAGGTGAGAGGAGCTCCGGGAACATACAATGGAACGTGTGAGAGGAGCTCCGGGAACATACAATGGAACGTGTGAGAGGAGCTCCGGGAACATACAATGGAACGTGTGAGAGGAGCTCCGGGAACATACAATGGAACGTGTGAGAGGAGCTCCGGGAACATACAATGGAACGTGTGAGAGGAGCTCCGGGAACATACAATGGAACGTGTGAGAGGAGCTCCGGGAACATACAATGGAACGTGTGAGGGAAGTTCCGGGAACATACAATGGAACGTGTGAGAGGAGCTCCGGGAACATACAATGTAGCGTGTGAGAGGAGCTCCGGGCACATACAATGGAACGTGTGAGGGAAGTTCCGGGAACATACAATGGAACGTGTGAGAGGAGCTCCGGGAACATACAATGGAACGTGTGAGAGGAGCTCCGGGAACATACAATGGAACGTGTGAGAGGAGCTCCGGGAACACACAATGGAACGTGTGAGAGGAGCTCCGGGAACATACAATGGAACGTGTGAGAGGAGCTCCGGGAACATACAATGTATCAGAACAAAGCTCCGGGAACATACAATGGAACGTGTGAGAGGAGCTCCGGGAACATACAATGGAACGTGAGAGAGGAGCTCCGGGAACATACAATGTAGCGTGTGAGAGGAGCTCCGGGAACATACAATGTAACGTGTGAGAGGAGCTCCGGGAACATACAATGTAGCGTGTGAGAGGAGCTCCGGGAACATACAATGGAACGTGAGAGAGGAGCTCCGGGAACATACAATGTAGCGTGTGAGAGGAGCTCCGGGCACATACAATGGAACGTGTGAGGGAAGTTCCGGGAACATACAATGGAACATATGAGAGGAGCTCCGGGCACATACAATGGAACGTGTGAGAGGAGCTCCGGGAACATACAATGGAACGTGTGAGAGGAGCTCCGGGAACATACAATGGAACAGGTGAGAGGAGCTCCGGGAACATACAATGGAACAGGTGAGAGGAGCTCCGGGAACATACAATGGAACAGGTGAGAGGAGCTCCGGGAACATACAATGTATCAGAACAAAGCTCCGGGAACATACAATGGAACGTGTGAGAGGAGCTCCGGGAACATACAATGGAACGTGTGAGAGGAGCTCCGGGAACATACAATGGAACGTGTGAGAGGAGCTCCGGGAACATACAATGGAACGTGTGAGAGGAGCTCCGGGAACACACAATGGAACGTGAGAGAGGATCTCCGGGAACATACAATGGAACGTGTGAGAGGAGCTCCGGGAACATACAATGGAACAGGTGAGAGGAGCTCCGGGAACATACAATGGAACGTGTGAGAGGAGCTCCGGGAACATACAATGGAACAGGTGAGAGGAGCTCCGGGAACATACAATGGAACGTGAGAGAGGATCTCCGGGAACATACAATGGAACGTGTGAGAGGAGCTCCGGGAACATACAATGGAACGTGTGAGAGGAGCTCCGGGAACATACAATGGAACGTGTGAGAGGAGCTCCGGGAACATACAATGGAACGTGTGAGAGGAGCTCCGGGAACATACAATGGAACGTGTGAGAGGAGCTCCGGGAACATACAATGGAACAGGTGAGAGGAGCTCCGGGAACATACAATGGAACAGGTGAGAGGAGCTCCGGGAACATACAATGGAACGTGTGAGAGGAGCTCCGGGAACATACAATGTAGCGTGTGAGAGGAGCTCCGGGCACATACAATGGAACGTGTGAGGGAAGTTCCGGGAACATACAATGGAACGTGTGAGAGGAGCTCCGGGCACATACAATGGAACGTGTGAGGGAAGTTCCGGGAACATACAATGGAACGTGTGAGAGGAGCTCCGGGCACATACAATGGAACGTGTGAGAGGAGCTCCGGGAACATACAATGGAACGTGTGAGAGGAGCTCCGGGAACATACAATGGAACAGGTGAGAGGAGCTCCGGGAACATACAATGGAACAGGTGAGAGGAGCTCCGGGAACATACAATGGAACGTGAGAGAGGAGCTCCGGGAACATACAATGGAACGTGAGAGAGGAGCTCCGGGAACATACAATGTAACGTGTGAGAGGAGCTCCGGGAACATACAATGGAACGTGAGAGAGGAGCTCCGGGAACATACAATGTAGCGTGTGAGAGGAGCTCCGGGAACATACAATGTAACGTGTGAGAGGAGCTCCGGGAACATACAATGTAGCGTGTGAGAGGAGCTCCGGGAACATACAATGGAACGTGAGAGAGGAGCTCCGGGAACATACAATGTAGCGTGTGAGAGGAGCTCCGGGCACATACAATGGAACGTGTGAGGGAAGTTCCGGGAACATACAATGGAACGTGTGAGAGGAGCTCCGGGAACATACAATGGAACGTGTGAGAGGAGCTCCGGGAACATACAATGGAACAGGTGAGAGGAGCTCCGGGAACATACAATGGAACAGGTGAGAGGAGCTCCGGGAACATACAATGGAACAGGTGAGAGGAGCTCCGGGAACATACAATGGAACAGGTGAGAGGAGCTCCGGGAACATACAATGTAGCGTGTGAGAGGAGCTCCGGGAACATACAATGTAGCGTGTGAGAGGAGCTCCGGGCACATACAATGGAACGTGTGAGGGAAGTTCCGGGAACATACAATGGAACGTGTGAGAGGAGCTCCGGGCACATACAATGGAACGTGTGAGAGGAGCTCCGGGAACATACAATGGAACGTGTGAGAGGAGCTCCGGGAACATACAATGGAACAGGTGAGAGGAGCTCCGGGAACATACAATGGAACAGGTGAGAGGAGCTCCGGGAACATACAATGTAGCGTGTGAGAGGAGCTCCGGGCACATACAATGGAACGTGTGAGGGAAGTTCCGGGAACATACAATGGAACGTGTGAGAGGAGCTCCGGGCACATACAATGGAAAGTGTGAGGGAAGTTCCGGGAACATACAATGGAACGTGTGAGAGGAGCTCCGGGCACATACAATGGAACGTGTGAGAGGAGCTCCGGGAACATACAATGGAACGTGTGAGAGGAGCTCCGGGAACATACAATGGAACAGGTGAGAGGAGCTCCGGGAACATACAATGGAACAGGTGAGAGGAGCTCCGGGAACATACAATGGAACGTGAGAGAGGAGCTCCGGGAACATACAATGGAACGTGAGAGAGGAGCTCCGGGAACATACAATGTAGCGTGTGAGAGGAGCTCCGGGAACATACAATGTAACGTGTGAGAGGAGCTCCGGGAACATACAATGGAACGTGAGAGAGGAGCTCCGGGAACATACAATGTAGCGTGTGAGAGGAGCTCCGGGAACATACAATGTAACGTGTGAGAGGAGCTCCGGGAACATACAATGGAACGTGTGAGAGGAGCTCCGGGAACACACAATGGAACGTGAGAGAGGAGCTCCGGGAACATACAATGTAGCGTGTGAGAGGAGCTCCGGGCACATACAATGGAACGTGTGAGGGAAGTTCCGGGAACATACAATGGAACATGTGAGAGGAGCTCCGGGAACATACAATGGAACAGGTGAGAGGAGCTCCGGGAACATACAATGGAACAGGTGAGAGGAGCTCCGGGAACATACAATGGAACAGGTGAGAGGAGCTCCGGGAACATACAATGTAACGTGTGAGAGGAGCTCCGGGAACATACAATGTAGCGTGTGAGAGGAGCTCCGGGCACATACAATGGAACGTGTGAGGGAAGTTCCGGGAACATACAATGGAACGTGTGAGAGGAGCTCCGGGAACATACAATGGAACGTGTGAGGGAAGTTCCGGGAACATACAATGGAACGTGTGAGAGGAGCTCCGGGCACATACAATGGAACGTGTGAGAGGAGCTCCGGGAACATACAATGGAACGTGTGAGAGGAGCTCCGGGAACATACAATGGAACAGGTGAGAGGAGCTCCGGGAACATACAATGTAGCGTGTGAGAGGAGCTCCGGGAACATACAATGTAGCGTGTGAGAGGAGCTCCGGGCACATACAATGGAACAGGTGAGAGGAGCTCCGGGAACATACAATGGAACAGGTGAGAGGAGCTCCGGGAACATACAATGGAACGTGTGAGAGGAGCTCCGGGCACATACAATGGAACGTGTGAGAGGAGCTCCGGGCACATACAATGGAACGTGTGAGAGGAGCTCCGGGAACATACAATGGAACGTGTGAGAGGAGCTCCGGGAACATACAATGGAACAGGTGAGAGGAGCTCCGGGAACATACAATGGAACAGGTGAGAGGAGCTCCGGGAACATACAATGTAGCGTGTGAGAGGAGCTCCGGGAACATACAATGGAACGTGTGAGAGGAGCTCCGGGAACATACAATGTAACGTGAGAGAGGAGCTCCGGGAACATACAATGTAGCGTGTGAGAGGAGCTCCGGGAACATACAATGTAACGTGTGAGAGGAGCTCCGGGAACATACAATGTAGCGTGTGAGAGGAGCTCCGGGAACATACAATGGAACGTGTGAGAGGAGCTCCGGGAACATACAATGGAACGTGTGAGAGGAGCTCCGGGAACATACAATGGAACGTGTGAGAGGAGCTCCCGGAACATACAATGGAACAGGTGAGAGGAGCTCCGGGAACATACAATGGAACGTGTGAGAGGAGCTCCGGGAACATACAATGGAACGTGTGAGAGGAGCTCCGGGAACATACAATGGAACAGGTGAGAGGAGCTCCGGGAACACATACAATGGAACGTGTGAGAGGAGCTCCGGGAACATACAATGGAACGTGTGAGAGGAGCTCCGGGAACATACAATGGAACAGGTGAGAGGAGCTCCGGGAACATACAATGGAACAGGTGAGAGGAGCTCCGGGAACATACAATGGAACAGGTGAGAGGAGCTCCGGGAACATACAATGGAACGTGTGAGAGGAGCTCCGGGAACATACAATGGAACAGGTGAGAGGAGCTCCGGGAACACATACAATGGAACGTGTGAGAGGAGCTCCGGGAACATACAATGGAACGTGTGAGAGGAGCTCCGGGAACATACAATGGAACGTGTGAGAGGAGCTCCGGGAACATACAATGGAACGTGTGAGAGGAGCTCCGGGAACATACAATGGAACGTGTGAGAGGAGCTCCGGGAACATACAATGGAACGTGTGAGAGGAGCTCCGGGAACATACAATGGAACGTGTGAGAGGAGCTCCGGGAACACATACAATGGAACGTGTGAGAGGAGCTCCGGGAACATACAATGGAACGTGTGAGAGGAGCTCCGGGAACATACAATGGAACGTGTGAGAGGAGCTCCGGGAACATACAATGGAACGTGAGAGAGGAGCTCCGGGAACACATACAATGGAACGTGTGAGGAGCTCCGGGAACATACAATGGAACGTGTGAGAGGAGCTCCGGGAACATACAATGGAACGTGTGAGAGGAGCTCCGGGAACATACAATGGAACAGGTGAGAGGAGCTCCGGGAACACATACAATGGAACGTGTGAGAGGAGCTCCGGGAACATACAATGGAACGTGTGAGAGGAGCTCCGGGAACATACAATGGAACGTGTGAGAGGAGCTCCGGGAATATACAATGGAACGTGTGAGAGGAGCTCCGGGAACATACAATGGAACGTGTGAGAGGAGCTCCGGGAACATACAATGGAACGTGTGAGAGGAGCTCCGGGAACATACAATGTAGCGTGTGAGAGGAGCTCCGGGAACACATACAATGGAACGTGTGAGGAGCTCCGGGAACATACAATGTAACATGTGAGAGGAGCTCCGGGAACATACAATGTAACATGTGAGAGGAGCTCCGGGAACATACAATGTAACATGTGAGAGGAGCTCCGGGAACACATACAATGGAACAGGTGAGAGGAGCTCCGGGAACACATACAATGGAACGTGTGAGAGGAGCTCCGGGAACATACAATGTAACATGTGAGAGGAGCTCCGGGAACATACAATGTAACATGTGAGAGGAGCTCCGGGAACACATACAATGGAACAGGTGAGAGGAGCTCCGGGAACATATAATGGAACAGGTGAGAGGAGCTCCGGGAACATACAATGGAACGTGTGAGAGGAGCTCCGGGAACACATACAATGGAACGTGTGAGAGGAGCTCCGGGAACATACAATGGAACGTGTGAGAGGAGCTCCGGGAACATACAATGGAACGTGTGAGAGGAGCTCCGGGAACATACAATGGAACGTGTGAGAGGAGCTCCGGGAACATACAATGGAACGTGTGAGAGGAGCTCCGGGAACATACAATGGAACAGGTGAGAGGAGCTCCGGGAACACATACAATGGAACGTGTGAGAGGAGCTCCGGGAACATACAATGGAACGTGTGAGAGGAGCTCCGGGAACATACAATGGAACGTGTGAGAGGAGCTCCGGGAATATACAATGGAACGTGTGAGAGGAGCTCCGGGAACATACAATGGAACGTGTGAGAGGAGCTCCGGGAACATACAATGGAACGTGTGAGAGGAGCTCCGGGAACATACAATGTAGCGTGTGAGAGGAGCTCCGGGAACACATACAATGGAACGTGTGAGGAGCTCCGGGAACATACAATGTAACATGTGAGAGGAGCTCCGGGAACATACAATGTAACATGTGAGAGGAGCTCCGGGAACATACAATGTAACATGTGAGAGGAGCTCCGGGAACACATACAATGGAACAGGTGAGAGGAGCTCCGGGAACACATACAATGGAACGTGTGAGAGGAGCTCCGGGAACATACAATGTAACATGTGAGAGGAGCTCCGGGAACATACAATGTAACATGTGAGAGGAGCTCCGGGAACACATACAATGGAACAGGTGAGAGGAGCTCCGGGAACATATAATGGAACAGGTGAGAGGAGCTCCGGGAACATACAATGGAACGTGTGAGAGGAGCTCCGGGAACACATACAATGGAACGTGTGAGAGGAGCTCCGGGAACATACAATGGAACGTGTGAGAGGAGCTCCGGGAACATACAATGGAACGTGTGAGAGGAGCTCCGGGAACATACAATGGAACGTGTGAGAGGAGCTCCGGGAACATACAATGGAACGTGTGAGAGGAGCTCCGGGAACATACAATGGAACGTGTGAGAGGAGCTCCGGGAACATACAATGGAACGTGTGAGAGGAGCTCCGGGAACATACAATGGAACGTGTGAGAGGAGCTCCGGGAACATACAATGGAACGTGTGAGAGGAGCTCCGGGAACATACAATGGAACGTGTGAGAGGAGCTCCGGGAACATACAATGGAACGTGTGAGAGGAGCTCCGGGAACACATACAATGGAACGTGTGAGAGGAGCTCCGGGAACACATACAATGGAACGTGTGAGAGGAGCTCCGGGAACATACAATGGAACGTGTGAGAGGAGCTCCGGGAACATACAATGGAACGTGTGAGAGGAGCTCCGGGAACATACAATGGAACAGGTGAGAGGAGCTCCGGGAACATACAATGGAACAGGTGAGAGGAGCTCCGGGAACATACAATGTAGCGTGTGAGAGGAGCTCCGGGAACATACAATGGAACGTGTGAGAGGAGCTCCGGGAACATACAATGGAACGTGTGAGAGGAGCTCCGGGAACATACAATGGAACGTGTGAGAGGAGCTCCGGGAACATACAATGGAACAGGTGAGAGGAGCTCCGGGAACATACAATGGAACGTGTGAGAGGAGCTCCGGGAACATACAATGTAGCGTGTGAGAGGAGCTCCGGGCACATACAATGGAACGTGTGAGAGGAGCTCCGGGAACATACAATGTAGCGTGTGAGAGGAGCTCCGGGCACATACAATGGAACAGGTGAGAGGAGCTCCGGGAACATACAATGGAACGTGTGAGAGGAGCTCCGGGAACATACAATGTAGCGTGTGAGAGGAGCTCCGGGCACATACAATGGAACGTGTGAGAGGAGCTCCGGGAACATACAATGGAACGTGTGAGAGGAGCTCCGGGAACATACAATGGAACGTGTGAGAGGAGCTCCGGGAACATACAATGGAACGTGTGAGAGGAGCTCCGGGAACATACAATGGAACGTGTGAGAGGAGCTCCGGGAACATACAATGGAACGTGTGAGGAGCTCCGGGAACATACAATGGAACAGGTGAGAGGAGCTCGGTATTCATTAGGCTTGGTGCCCACCTACAGGTGTGACTGAGCGTGCTCACACTCCCGTGCGTCATTTCAATAGGCTGCATTCACAAACGCGCTGCCGACAATGTGGTACGGTGTGCCTTAAAAGTGCACGTGTGTGCGGCCGAGTGGGGATCCATTGACAATTAATGTCACCGCCACACATCTGCTAGAGGGCAGTGCATTCCTCTGCGTTCCCGACACTCATAGATGTGAACGTAGCATTAAAGTGGATTGTAAACCTCAGACATGAAATCTGAACAAAGCCCCCCAGCACACAGCCTGTTATTGACAGCCTCAGCTCTGTTCCTGTGTGAAGGGGGGGGGGGGGTGTCCCTTCCCTCCAATCAGCTCTCAGAACTCTCCTCACTGAGCTCTGCAGTGTGTAACTTCAGCCCTCTGCCCCCTTTTTTCCTGAACTCTCAAACAAGAACTATAATTTAGCACTTTGAATGTTTGTAGAGAAGAGAAGACGGCAGATAAAGAGGTACAACTTATGTAAAGCCAGTCACTTCACTGGGGATATGGGGGTTTCCATCCATTTTAAAAGGCATGACAATAATATCATTGTTACATTGTAATATAAGTAGATCTCATATCTGATGGATCCCCGGAGAAGACGCAAATCCCAGTTTATTCGATGCTGCAGTCTTCCTCTGGCTGTGCATCTGCATTGTGACCAGAGGGGGTCGCTGTCACCTCTCAGAGAAATAGAACGTAATATTGGTGTGGGTATAATCTACGGTTTGGTATTGTTGGTGTACGAAGTGTAAACCATGACGAGGTGTCTGGGTGTTGGTAACTTCTGTTATTACGGAACAGGGAAATAAATATCCAAAAACTTGTGCAGATCGCCCCGGGAAACTGAATCCCAAAATGTGCAAATTCACAAATAAATATTTAATACTGGATAATTCATATAAATAGCATAGCAAGTGTTACTAATAAATACCAATGCAGTAAGAGAGGATCCAAAAATGGGAAAAAAATAAAAAATAAAAAATGAGGAACAAAGAACACGGAGGAGAGATGTAGTTTGCTTTAAGAGCATATTAAATAAGGGCATTAGCCAGTGCGTCCCAATGGGAAATCAATTTAAAAGAGCGAACAAAAGTCCTGGGTGGCTTAACTCCAATGTAAAAATGCATATAAAAGCAAAAAGGAGAAAAAAGGCCTTAAAAAAAAATACAAGGTTGAGGGATCATCATCAGCATTCCAACTTTACAAAGAATGCAACAAGAAATGTAAGGGTGCAATCAGGGCCGCTAAAATAGAACACTTAAGGCACATAGCGGAGGAGAGTAAGAAAAATCACCAGAAATTCTTTAAGTACCATATTTGCCGGCGTATAAGACGACCCCCTAATTTTCCAGCTAAAATGTTGGTTTTGGGATATACTCGCCGTATAAGACGACCGACCCTCTTCCGACTAGTCATGCCTCACCATACCTCACTGTGCCATTGCACGCCTCACCTCACTGTGCCATTGCACGCCTCACCTCACTGTGCCATTGCATGCCTCCCCTCACTGTGCCATTGCACGCCTCAACCTCACTGTGCCATTGCACGCCTCAACCTCACTGTGCCATTGCACGCCTCAACCTCACTGTGCCATTGCACGCCTCACCTCACTGTGCCATTGCATGCCTCACCTCACTGTGCCATTGCATGCCTCACCTCACTGTGCCATTGCACGCCTCACTGTGCCATTGCATGCCTCCCCTCACTGTGCCATTGCACGCCTCAACCTCACTGTGCCATTGCACGCCTCAACCTCACTGTGCCATTGCACGCCTCACCTCACTGTGCCATTGCACGCCTCACCTCACTGTGCCATTGCATGCCTCCCCTCACTGTGCCATTGCACGCCTCAACCTCACTGTGCCATTGCACGCCTCAACCTCACTGTGCCATTGCACGCCTCAACCTCACTGTGCCATTGCACGCCTCAACCTCACTGTGCCATTGCACGCCTCAACCTCACTGTGCCATTGCACGCCTCAACCTCACTGTGCCATTGCACGCCTCAACCTCACTGTGCCATTGCACGCCTCAACCTCACTGTGCCATTGCACGCCTCAACCTCACTGTGCCATTGCACGCCTCAACCTCACTGTGCCATTGCACGCCTCAACCTCACTGTGCCATTGCACGCCTCAACCTCACTGTGCCATTGCACGCCTCAACCTCACTGTGCCATTGCACGCCTCAACCTCACTGTGCCATTGCACGCCTCAACCTCACTGTGCCATTGCACGCCTCAACCTCACTGTGCCATTGCACGCCTCAACCTCACTGTGCCATTGCACGCCTCAACCTCACTGTGCCATTGCACGCCTCAACCTCACTGTGCCATTGCACGCCTCAACCTCACTGTGCCATTGCACGCCTCAACCTCACTGTGCCATTGCACGCCTCAACCTCACTGTGCCATTGCACGCCTCAACCTCACTGTGCCATTGCATGCCTCCCCTCACTGTGCCATTGCATGCCTCAACCTCACTGTGCCATTGCACGCCTCAACCTCACTGTGCCATTGCACGCCTCAACCTCACTGTGCCATTGCACGCCTCAACCTCACTGTGCCATTGCACGCCTCAACCTCACTGTGCCATTGCACGCCTCAACCTCACTGTGCCATTGCACGCCTCAACCTCACTGTGCCATTGCACGCCTCAACCTCACTGTGCCATTGCACGCCTCAACCTCACTGTGCCATTGCACGCCTCAACCTCACTGTGCCATTGCACGCCTCAACCTCACTGTGCCATTGCACGCCTCAACCTCACTGTGCCATTGCACGCCTCAACCTCACTGTGCCATTGCACGCCTCAACCTCACTGTGCCATTGCACGCCTCAACCTCACTGTGCCATTGCACGCCTCAACCTCACTGTGCCATTGCACGCCTCAACCTCACTGTGCCATTGCACGCCTCAACCTCACTGTGCCATTGCACGCCTCAACCTCACTGTGCCATTGCACGCCTCACCTCACTGTGCCATTGCATGCCTCAACCTCACTGTGCCATTGCATGCCTCAACCTCACTGTGCCATTGCACGCCTCACCTCACTGTGCCATTGCACGCCTCACCTCACTGTGCCATTGCATGCCTCAACCTCACTGTGCCATTGCACGCCTCAACCTCACTGTGCCATTGCACGCCTCACCTCACTGTGCCATTGCACGCCTCACCTCACTGTGCCATTGCACGCCTCAACCTCACTGTGCCATTGCACGCCTCAACCTCACTGTGCCATTGCACGCCTCAACCTCACTGTGCCATTGCACGCCTCAACCTCACTGTGCCATTGCACGCCTCAACCTCACTGTGCCATTGCACGCCTCAACCTCACTGTGCCATTGCATGCCTCAACCTCACTGTGCCATTGCATGCCTCAACCTCACTGTGCCATTGCACGCCTCACCTCACTGTGCCATTGCATGCCTCAACCTCACTGTGCCATTGCATGCCTCAACCTCACTGTGCCATTGCACGCCTCACCTCACTGTGCCATTGCACGCCTCACCTCACTGTGCCATTGCATGCCTCAACCTCACTGTGCCATTGCACGCCTCAACCTCACTGTGCCATTGCATGCCTCGACGATCCCATACCCTATCCCTGACATGCAGAGTCTGTCAGACTGCGGGAGTCCATTGTTCAAAAGCCGCGCCTCCTCCTCGTGCTGTTCCGTGATAGGCGGAACACTCAGATTCCCAGCAGAGCCTCTGTTCAGTGTTCCGCCTATCACGGATGCCCTCTCGTCTGAGGCCGAGGATGAGAAGACATCTGTGATAGGCGGAACACTGAACAGAGGCTCTGCTGGGATTTTTCGCCTTCCTCTGGATCAACTGTGGGTATAGAATTAGGTATATGGGATTGTATGATATTATTATATTTTTTTTTTTTTTTTATGGTTGAACTGGATATACAGTCCCTGACAAAAGTCTTGTCACTTGTGTACAAATTGACCTGAAGTGCTGCTAAGCCCAGGTTCACACTGGGGCTGCGGTAGTGAAGCCATGCGAGTTCAGCCGAACTCGCACAATTTCACTCCCGATTTCAGCAGCGATTACAAAGACATCTGTGCGGGTTTCTGCACAGATGTCAATGTAAATCGCGGCCGAAATCGCAAAAAGTACTACAGAAACTACTTTTTGAAATCGGTGCAGCGCCGCAGATGCGGCGTCACACCGATTAGGACGGTGCCATTGCCGGCAATTTGCGGCAAATATCGCCGTTTTGACATGCGATTTGACATGCCAAATCGCATGTCAAAACGCACCAGTGTGAACCAGGGCTAAAATCTATTTCTAATCAAGATTTTGTTACAAGAAATGGGACATTTTAATCCCAACAGCTTTTGTAATAATGTTTCAGTGCAAAAACGAAACTGACAAAAAGTATTCTAATATTCACAGCTTGGTAAAGCCCATTGAGTCAATTTTTGCCAAGACATAAGTGTTGTCGCCTTGTTATATGAGCTTCACCTGTGACTAATAATTAGGTCTCAGGTGTGTATGAAAAGGACACCAGTACACTAGACCTTCTCACCTCTGCAAACATGCCTAAGATTCACCCGGAGACTAAAGTGTTGATTATCAAGAGGCTAAAAGACCAGATCCACTGCTGTGGCCGACACCTTCAATGTGTCAAGTTCAGAGGATAAAAAAAAGATTTGAAGAGACTGGAGACGTTTTTGGACAAGGCCAGGTCAGGCCGACCCCGCAAGACAACTGCTCGAGAGGACCGTTTGTTGGCTCGAAAATCCAGGGCCAGTCCATTTTCCACTGCAGCAGAGCTCCACGAGACCCGGTCACCTGAAGTCCCTGTGTCAACCAGAACAGTTTGTCGGATTCTGTCTCGAAATGGCCTCCATGGTCGAATCAGTGCCCATAAGCCAGCACTAAACAAAAGACAATTGAAAAACCGTGTGGCATTTGCCAAGGGCCACAGCCTGCTAAAAGGATGGACTCTGGAAAAGTGGCAGAAGGTGGATTTTTCAGATGAATCTTCTGTTGAATTACACCACAGTCGCCGCAAATATTGCAGGAGACCAATTGGAACCCGCATGGAGCTGAGATTTACCCAGAAAACAGTGAAGTTTGGTGGAGGCAAAATCATGGTCTGGGGGTTACATCCAGTATGGGGGTGTGCGAGGGATCTGCAGGGTGGAAGCCAACATCAATAGTCTAAAATACCAAGAAATCTTAGCTACCTCTTATATTCCCAACCATAAAAAAGGCCAAATTTTGCAGCAGGATGGTGCTCCATCGCATACTTCCATCTCCACATCAAAGTTCCTTAAGGCAAAGAAGATCAAGATGCTCCAGAATTGGCCAGCCCAGTCACCAGACATGAACATCATTGAGCATATGTGGTGTAGGATGAAAGATGAAGCATGGAAGACGAACCCAAAGAATATTGATGAACTCTGGGAGGCAGGCAAGACTGTTTTCTTTGCTATTCCTGATGACTTCATCAATAAAAATTGTATGAATCCTCGCCAAACCGCATGGATGCTGTCCTTCAAGCTCATGGAAGTCATACAAGATATTAAATTTGGATCTCACAGCACCACTACTTCATTTGCTGACATAATTTTAGATTTTCAGTAAAGTTGTTAAATTTCTGTATAGGCTACAAAACTTTTGTCTTGCCAAAATTTGACCTGTCTGTCTTGATTAACCACTTCAATACCATGCACTTATACAGCTTCCTGCCCAAGCCAATTTTCAGCTTTCAGAGCTGTCGCAATTTGAATGACAATTGCGCGGTCATGCTACACTGTACCCAAACAAATTTTTTATCATTTTGTTCCCACAAATAGAGCTTTCTTTCGGTGGTATTCGATCGCCTCTGCGATTTTTATTTTTTGCGCAACAAATAAAAAAAGAGCGAAAATGTAAAAAAAAAAAAACTATGTTTTTCTTTGTTTCTGTTAATTTTTTTTGTAAATAAGTACCTTTTCTACTTCAATGACGGGCACTGATAAGGCGGCACTGAAGGGCACTGATAAGGCGACACTGATGGGCACCGATGAGGTGGCACTGATGAGGTGGCACTGGTATGCGGCACTGATTGGCACTCATAGGCGGCACTGATTGGCACTCATAGGCGGCACTGATTGGCACTCATAGGCGGCACTGATAGGTGGCACGGATGGGCACTGATAGGTGGGCACTTATGGGCACAGATGGGCACTGATAGGTGGCACTGATGGACACTAGTAGGTGGCACTGGTGACACTGCTGCCTAGCAATGCCAGCCACCACACATTTGTTTCTTGGTATGATCGTGCCAGTCAGTGCCCATGTGTGGGCACTGATTGGCATATTTTTTTTATATATATTTTTTTTTTACTACATGTGGATGGCCATGGGGGCCATCCACATGCTTAGGGCTTCCCTGGTGGTCCTTGGGGGCTTCCCTGGTGGTCCAGTGTGGGTATCCGAGGGGAGGCTGCGCTGATAAACAATCAGCGCGAACCCCCCATCAGGAGAGCCGCCGATCGGCTCTCCTCTACTCGCGTCTGTCAGACGCGAGTGAGGAAGAGCCGATCAACGGCTCTTCCTGTTTACTTCCTGATCGGCCGTGATTCGACACGGCTGATCACATGGTAAAAAGCCTCCGACGGAGGCTTTTTACCGAGATCAGTGTAGCGGTGGGTCAGACTGACCCACCGCTCCACCGATCGCCGCGATGCGCGCCCCCCCGGGCGCGCGGCGGCTGTTATCCCGCAGGACGTCATATGACGTCCAGTGTGGATAACAGAACCACTTCCCGGACGTCAATATGCTATTGACTGGGCGGGAAGTGGTTAAATGATAAATCTTTTTTCAGTGAAACTAATTTCAGTGCATTAAACATTATTTGGGAGGGCTTTAGCTTTTCATATGAGCTATTTCTAACACCAATTAATTAATTGAAAGTCAGGTTAATAGCAGGAGTTTCTACAAAATAGAGAAGCGACAAGACTTTTGTCAGGGACTGTACTTGTGTCTTTTTTCAACCTGACTAACTATGTAACTATGTACAGAGCAGTCAGCCTAACATCAATAGTATGTAAGCCCTTGGAGGGGATGATAAGGGACTATATATAAGATTTTAGTAATAAGAACGTTATTAGCAGTAATCAGCATGGATTCATGAAGAATCGTTCTTGCCAAACCAATCTATTACCCTTCTATGAGGAGGTGAGCTGCCATCTAGATAAAGGAAGGCCCGTAGACGTGGTGTATCTAGATAAAGGAAGGCCCGTAGACGTGGTGTATCTAGATAAAGGAAGGCCCATAGACGTGGTGTATCTAGATAAAGGAAGGCCCGTAGACGTGGTGTATCTGGATAAAGGAAGGCCCGTAGACGTGGTGTATCTGGATAAAGGAAGGCCTGTAGATGTGGTGTATCTGGATAAAGGAAGGCCCGTAGACGTGGTGTATCTGGATAAAGGAAGGCCCGTAGATGTGGTGTATCTGGATAAAGGAAGGCCTGTAGATGTGGTGTATCTGGATAAAGGAAGGCCCGTAGACGTGGTGTATCTGGATAAAGGAAGGCCCGTAGACGTGGTGTATCTAGATAAAGGAAGGCCCGTAGACGTGGTGTATCTGGATAAAGGAAGGCCTGTAGATGTGGTGTATCTGGATAAAGGAAGGCCCGTAGACGTGGTGTATCTAGATAAAGGAAGGCCCGTAGACGTGGTGTATCTGGATAAAGGAAGGCCCGTAGACGTGGTGTATCTAGATAAAGGAAGGCCCGTAGACGTGGTGTATCTGGATAAAGGAAGGCCCGTAGATGTGGTGTATCTAGATAAAGGAAGGCCCGTAGACGTGGTGTATCTGGATAAAGGAAGGCCCGTAGACGTGGTGTATCTAGATAAAGGAAGGCCCGTAGACGTGGTGTATCTGGATAAAGGAAGGCCCGTAGACGTGGTGTATCTAGATAAAGGAAGGCCCGTAGACGTGGTGTATCTAGATAAAGGAAGGCCCGTAGACGTGGTGCATCTAGATAAAGGAAGGCCCATAGACGTGATGTATCTGGATAAAGGAAGGCCTGTAGATGTGGTGTATCTAGATAAAGGAAGGCCCGTAGACGTGGTGTATCTGGATAAAGGAAGGCCTGTAGATGTGGTGTATCTGGATTTTGCAGTATTTGACACGGTTCCCCATAAACATTTACTGTAGAAAGTAAGGTCCGTTGGCATGGACTATAGGGGGAGTACATGGATTGAAAACTGGCTACAAGGGCGAGTTCAGAGGGTGGTGATAAATGGGGGGTACTCGGAATGGTCGGGGGTGGGTAGTGGGGTCCCCCAGGGTTCTGTGCTGGAGGATGGGGTAAGCAGTGCAATCTATGTATTTGCGGACGATACTAAGCTAAGCTGGGCAATAACTTCTCCGCAGGACGTGGAAACCTTGCAAGAAGATCTTAACAAATGAATGGGGGGAGGGGGGGGACTACATGGCAAATGAGGATCAATGTAGAAAAATTTAAAATAATGCATTTGGGTGGCAAAAATATGAATGCAATCTATAGACTGGGGGGGGGGGGGGGAACCTCTGGGGGAATCTAGGATGGAGAAGGACCTAGGGGTCCTAGTAGATGATAGCAGCAGCTTGGCATTGCTGAGCCTAACAAAGCAAACAGGATATTGGCATTAAAAAGGGAAAATAACTCCAGAGATAAAGCGATAATTCTCCCACTAAGAGCGGCAAGGATGTGGAATTCCCTTCCACAGGCGGTGGTCTCAGCGGGGAAAATCGATGGTTTCAAGAAACTATTAAATAATCACCTGAAGGACCACAACATACAGGGATATACAATGTAAAACTGACATATAATCACACACATCGGTTGGACTCAATGTATTTTTTCAACCTCCTCGCCTACTATGAAACTAAGAGGGCGCGAGCGGAGGAGTGCCGGACGGGACGCCGGTGGGATTAAAAAGTTCGGCACTTGTGAATTACACACACAGTCATTGTTTCCGAGACTCATACACTTTACAAAACTTTACCAAGTAGCTGCCGAAAATATCATACTCCACAAACTAATAGCTCCCCCCCCCCAAGGCCGAGCCGCCCACATCGCCAAACAGAACTAAAAAAAAAAACGAAAATTCTAACCAGAGCAGATCATCGCAGAGTTTACCTTACTCAGAACTCCAGATATGGAGATTATTAGAGTTACATTGTATCAGTTTAGTGCATATATATATATATATATATATATATATATATATATATATATATATATATATATATATAAATACCTGTGGGATCCCTCTAGGAGCTGCAAATTACTGTATAGACACCACTACTAACACCACCACCACCACCACATAGTAGCAGTGTAGTAACGAACACCACCAACACACCGTTACTACACTGCTACCAACACCACTACATCGCTACTACACCGGTACTAACACCACCACATCGCTACCAACACCACCACCACCACACTGTTACTACACCTCTGCTACAAACACCACGCCGCTATACCACTACTACAGTGATCTTCACTAGGTTCCGGACCCCAATCTGAGCAGCTGCTCTGCTGCATTGTAAAACAAGAGGGGGGGGGGGTCTGCTGCTTGGCACAGCTCCATTGCAATGCAAAATGTTCTCCGATTGGACGTGAAGAGGTGGGGCAGTGATATCATGCTCTCCACCTCGTCCAATCAGAGAACACTTTGTGTTCATTCAGAAAATGCAAAGTGATCTCCGATTGGCGCCCCTATCCTATTTCCAGCTTCTACAGATCCCACAGGTCTGGTATATAGAGATATATATATATTTGGTCCAAACTGGAACAATTTAACTATGTTATGATCTCCATCCCTGGAATCTTTCTATAAGGGGGGGGGGCGGGGAGGTCTCCAGAATATTATAAGATTTTATCCGACTCGCAGCAACCATCTGGGAAATCCGGCAGTCTATGACCAATCCACAGTCAGCTATGACCCTTCTACATACATAAGGGGGGGGGGGAGGGGAGAAGTAGGGGGGGGGGTAACTCTGCTGGGCACTATAGAGGGGGACGTACCTCATAGAGCTGCAGGAGCCAATCACTCCTCTGAGGATCAGGCGGCTCACAGAAAACCTGGTGGGGACAAGAACAGCAACCGAGGGGGGGGGAATACGTAGATTGTAAGCTCTGAGGATCAGGGCCCTCCAATTCCCACTGTATTAAAAAGTGTAATGTAATTGTACCGTCTACCATCAAAGATTTGTAAAGTGCTGCGTAAACTGTTGGCGCTCTATAAATCCTGTATAATAATAATAATAATAATATATAAATCCTGTATAATAATAATAATATATAAATCCTGTATAATAATAATAATAATAATAATAATAATATATAAATCCTGTATAATAATAATAATAATAATAATAATATATAAATCCTGTATAATAATAATAATAATAATAATAATATATAAATCCTGTATAATAAAATAATGGTGGGGCCAATAATATCAGAGCAGGGTCTAGGTGTGATGTGTGACCACTAGGCCCCCCCTGCCCCCCCACCCTGAAAGCCACACTGAACAATCCATCCCCGGCCAGGCAGTGGATCATGTTCCTGGGATGAGGTCGGAGTGCCGGGAATTCTGGACTCACGCCAAGTCTTGGGCTTGTTTGTCACTCGATCCTTCGCTGTCCTATGAGGAGGAATCAGGATGAGAAGCAGGAGGGCGGCAACGCACCAACTCCATACCAAGCCCTGAAGAGGACCTGTCATGGGAAACACATTGGGGGGTCATTGCTGAACTCCTTATCCCTTCTAAAGCCCCGTACACACGGTCGGACATTTGGCCAACAAACTTCATTTTGAGCAAGTTGGACCAACAATCCGACCGTGTGTACGCTCCATCGGACAAACTTTTTTTTTTTTTTGTGTTTTCATCGGACAAAAGTTGGGTCTGCAAACGGACAAACTTTTGGCCAACAAAAGTCCGATGGAGCAAAGTCCGACCGTGTGTACAGAAAACCATCGGACTTTTGTCCGATGGACAAAACAACTAATGTTAAAATCAACCAACAATAGCAGAAGTTGACCAAAGGGTGGCGGTAAAGAGCAGAAAAGAGCAGAAAAACCACGTGATGTTGCAAAAAGTTTTGGGAAAGTTTGCAGAAAAGTCCGAGCGTGAGTATGCTATGGGTGTGCCCAGCCAACTCCGTTCGGACAAAAAGCCATGGAAAAGTCCGATGGAAGTCTGACCGTGTGTACAAGGCTTAAGACTGACCAGCATGAAGGACTGACCGTCCAATCACTCCAAAGGGTCTGGTATAGATTGGGCCCCCCCCCCCACCCCCACGCCATATTTTCCCCCGTTTTTGTTTTTTCAATTGCCAGTAATTCTCTTTGTTACATTGAGCTCTCCTTCCAATGCCTTATCCAGGCATGCACTCTAACAGGTCAGGAAAGGGGGGGGGGGGTGTACTGAACTATACCAGGCCACATACCTTAACATGGGTGGGGGGGGAGTTGCTCTGCCCCCCCTTTCAAAAAAGCACCTTGCCGCCTCCTGCTGCTAAATAAACGACGGGGCGGGCCATCCGCTGATGTCCCTGGAAGGCCCCGCCCCCTTGCTGTGCCACCAACCCAGCATGCCCCGATCGTGGTGTCACAAGAAATTGGGGCCACCCGGGTGGCCCAGCCCCTAAGTTTGTTTAGCGGCTGAGCTGTCATTTGGTGGAAGTCTTCGGAGGCGGAGCTTTTTTTGGGTCGCCATGGTGATGGGCATCGTGATTGACGACGGATCAACATCGGGGGGGGGGGGGGGGGGGGACAAATTCTATTTTTTATTTTCACTTTGATAAAGAAATTGTTAAAAACTGTTTACTGTGTTTATTTACACCACACTTTTATTTTTTTGGTGAACGTGTACCCCCATACTCATCCCCATGGGGGGGGGGGAACTGGGATAAGGGGGTCTCCTTATTAAAAGCGGGCTTCCAGATAATAAGACCCCCACATCCGCCGGCCAGGGTTGTGGGGAAGAGGCCCTTGTCCCCATCAACATGACTGAGGAAATGCTTCCTCCTCCTTCTACAAAAGTTACAAAGTACAGTGCCTTGCAAAAGTATTCACCCCCTCGGCTTTTTTCCTATTTTGTTACATTACAGCCTTTAGTTGAATGTTTTTTTAAAATGTTTTTTTAATCTGAATTATATGTGATGGATCAGAACACAATAGTCTAAGTTGGTGAAGTAAAATTAGAAAAATATATACATAAAACTCTTTTTCAGAAATAAAAAAATAAAAACTGATAATTGGCATGTGCGTATGTATCCACCCCCTTTGTTATGAAGCCCATAAAAAGCTCTGGTGCCACCAATTACCTTCAGAAGTCACATAATTCGTGAAATGACGTCCACCTGTGTGCAATCTAAGTGTCACATGACCTGTCATTACATAGACACACCTTTCTGAAAGGCCCCAGAGGTTGCAACACCTGAACAAGAGGCACCACTAACCAAACACTGCCATGAAGACCAAGGAACTCTCCAAACAAGTAAGGGCATAGGCGTGCGCACATGGTGTGCCTGGGCACACCCTAATCACCCTGTGCTGGGCAGATTTCCCCTGCCGTTTGGCTGCAGAGAAAGGGACTGGGGAATCTCTGTCCTCAGTCCCTTTCTTTGTCCCAATAGTGAGACATCAGGGGTCTGTTTAGACCCCTGATATTTTACCAAAGCCCCCCAATGGGGCTCCCAAAAAATAATAATAATACATTATTGTAAAGAAAAATTGTAACAATTAAAAAAAATTATTGTAAAAAAAGTAATAATAATAAAAAAAAGAATAAAAATAAACCACTAACACCAATATCTGCACTACTGACACTGTCCACCAAGAGATAAATATATATATATATATTACACACCCTAATGCAATAGGATGTGCACACCTATGAGTAAGGGACAATGTTGTTGAGAAGTACAAGTCAGGGTCGGGTTATAAATAAATCTCCAAATCTTTGATGATCCCCCTAGGAGCGCCATCAAATCTATCATCACCAAATGGAAAGAACATGGCACAACAGCAAACCTGCCAAGAGACGGCCGCACACCAAAACTCAGGGACCGGGCAAGGAGGGCATTAATCAGAGAGGCGGCACAGAGACCTAAGGTAACCCTGGAGGAGCTGCAGAGTTCCACAGCAGAGACTGGAGTATCTATACATAGGACGAAAATAAGCTGTACGCTCCATAGAGTTGGGCTTTATGGCAGAGTGGCCAGAAGAAAGCCATTACTTTCAGCAAAAAACAAAATGGCACGTTTTGAGTTTGGGAAAAGGCGAATGTGGGAGACTCCCAAAATGTATGGAGGAAGGTGCTTGTAGCGGGAGGGCCTGGGGAACCCAGAATCCCTTAGAAAGTAGGGGATACCCTTGCTTCAGCTCCCCGTGCACCTCTTATGTCTAAATCACCCTGTGTCTTTTAGGGGCGCAGGGTGACGGAGAAAATATATCTTGTACTACTTCAAATGGGACAGTAATATTCATTAACAATATCTCTCAAGAAATATGAAGATGTTATTTGGGTATTCCAAAAAGTGCAATGTAACAGGCCAACCGTCTATTGCTTAAAGTGGAGTTGGAGAAATAAATAAAAATGACACCAAAATGCAGCAAAAAATTTGAAAAAAAAACAATTTTTTTACTCACCTGAAAAAGCGGTTGCTATGCGGAAGTCCCTAATCTGCCTCTTCCTTATCCGCGGTGGGTCTCCTTCCGCATCCTCTTCTAGTGAATGGGGCGCGTTGCCTTCTGGGAACTGTGTGTATCCCAGAGAGCAGCCGCCCATTCACAAATTGGCGTGAGACTCGCGCATGCGCAGTAGGAAACGGGCAGTGAAGCCGTAAAGCTCCACTGCCTGTTTCCCTTAGTGAGGATGGCAGCGGCGGGACCTGCAGTGATCGAGGGATCAGCATGGGGGGGGGGCCCATCATTGCAGGCGAGTAGGACAGGTAAGTGTCCTTATTAAAAAAAAGTCAGAAGCTACAGTGTTTGTAGCTGCTGACTTAAAAAAAAAAAAATTGCAGGTGGAATCCCCCTTTAACGATGCTAATGTCATCACCCCCCAGACACCTGTCTGTTGTAATGTTAATGAATCCAGACTAACTTCTAAGGATCCTTTCATGGGGGGTTGGGCTAATTAACCCTGTATTGTATGAAAGGATTCCTGTGATAATGTGTATTGGAGTTTAAGAGACAGCCAGGCTAGGAAACTCTGAGACAGCCAGGCTGCTAAAAGGAATTGGGTAATTAGCATGTTAATTAGGTCTGGTCACAGGTGTATTTCCAGAGTAATATGATGCACCTCCTCTTTTAAGTGTGTATAAGGCCCCTTTATCACTGGGGCGGTGGCGGTATAGCGGATACTGTCGGAATTGCCGCAGTATTTGGCCGCTAGCGGTGTGGTATTAACCCCCGCTAGCGGCCGAAAACGGGTTAATACCGCCGCCAATGCCGGCGGTATTCCCACGGTTTCCCATTACTTTCAATGGGAAGGAGCGGTGGAGGAGGGGTAAACACACCGCTCCAAAGATGCGGCTAGCAAGGACTTTTGGAGCAGTCCTGCTAGCGCCCTCGGTCTTTCACATTGAGAGTGCAGGGGCAGGAGTATTCAGGCGGTATTTAGGCGCTATTTTTAGCGCTAAAGCGCCTGAAAAACTGCTCAGTGTGAAAGGAGTCTTAGGCTCCATGTACACTGAAGCTAATAAACTGCAGGTAATGGGCGTTTTACCGTTTTTTTAAAAAGCCCATTAACTGCACTCTATGTTAGCCTATGTGTTCATGTACACATAACGTTTTTTAGCTTTAATGAGCAGTGGAGTTAATGGTCTTTTTTCTGAACGCAATAAATTTGCGTTCAAAGTGCCGTTTTTCGGCAGAAAAAAAACGCAAAACGCTGAAAAACGCTCATAAACGCTGGCCGCGAGCGTTTAGCGTTTTTTTCACCATTGAAAAAAAAAAAAAGCTGAAAAACGCTAAAAAAAGCTAGTAAAAAAACGCTGATAAAAGCTAGTTTTTTCTGCTGCTTTAAAAATGGCCGCTTTTGAGCTTCTGTGTACATGGAGCCTTAACCACTTCCCGACCGCGTCATGTACAAAAGACGTCCACAGCGCGGTCGAGTTATCCTGAGTGGACGTCCCAGGGACGTCCTCACAGAATCTTGCTCCCGTCTTATTGACCCCATATCTCACTGTAAAGAGGACCTGTCATGCCATATTCCTATTACAAGGGATGTTTACATTCCTTGTAATAGGAATAAAAGTGATCCAAAAAAAATTTGGGGCGGAAAAACATGTCAAACTAAAATAAATAAAGTAAAATGAACAATAAAATATATATATTTTTTTTAAAGCGCCCCTGCCCCCGCGAGCTCGCATGCAGAAGTGAACGCATACGTAAGCCCCGCCCACATATGAAAACGGTGTTCAAGCCACACATGTGAGGTATCGTTGCGAACGTTAGAGCGAGAGCAATAATTTTGGCCCTAGATCTCCTCTGTAACTCAAAACATATAACCAGTAAAAATATTTAAAGCGTGGCCTATGGGGATTTTTAAGTAGCGAAGTTTGGCGCCATTCCACGAGCGTGTGCAATTTTGAAGGGTGACATGTTGGGTATCTATTTACTCGGCGTAACTTCATCTTTCACATTATGCAAAAACATTGGGCTAACTTTACTGTTTTTTTTTTCTTTTAGGCACAAAACAGTTTTTTTCCGTAAAAAACGCGTTAGAAAAATTTCTGCGCAAATACCGTGCAAGATAAAAAGTTGCAATGACCACCATTATATTCTTTAAGGTCTTTGCTAAAAAAACATATATAATGTTTTGGGGTTCTATGTAATTTTCTAGCAAACAAATGATGATTTTTACATGTAGGAGAGAAATGTCAGAATTGGCCTGGGTGCTCCAGAACGCCTGAAGGTGCTCCCTGCATGTTGGGCCTCTGTATGTGGCCACGCTGTGTAAAAGTCTCACACATGTGGTATCGCCATACTCGGGAGTAATAGCAGAATGTGTTTTGGGGTGTAATTTGTGGAATGCATATGCTGTGTGTGAGAAATAACCTGCTAATTTGACAATTTTGTGGGAAAAAAAATAAATAAAAAAAAAATCTTGATTTTGCAAAGAATTGTGGGAAAAAATGACAACTTCAAAAAACTCACAATGCCTCTTTCTGAATACCTTGGAATGTCTTCTTTCCAAAAAGGGGTCATTTGGGGGGTATTTGTACTTTTCTGGCATGTTAGGGTCTCAAGAAATGAGATCGGCCGTCAGTACTTCAGGTGTGATCAATTTTCAGATATTGGCACCATAGCTTGTGGACTCTATAACTTTCACAAAGACCAAAAAAATATCCACCAATTTGTACTTATTTTTACCAAAGATATGTAGCAGTATAAATTTTGGCCAAAATGTATGAAGAAAAAATACTAATTTGCAAAATTTTATAACGGAAACCAAGAAAAATTCATTTTTTTAGAAAATTTTCAGTCTTTTTTCTCTTATAGCGCAAAAAATAAAAAACCCAACAGTGATTAAATACCACCAAAAGAAAGCTCTATTTGTGTGAAAAAAAGGACAAAAATTTCATATGGGTACAGTGTTGTATGACTGAGTAATTGTCATTCAAAATGTGAGAGCACCGAAAGCTGAAAATTCGTCTGGTTAGGAAGGGGGTTTAAGTGCCCAGTTGTCAAGTGGTTAAACTTGTGTTTTTTTATGAATAAAAATGGTCAGTCCTGCTTAAACCTCAAGACAGAGCTTTGTCTCGTTATTGGGGGAGAATTATTCTTATGGGTCTTGTTCGCCTGATTGGAGTGTCTGGTAGCTGCCTTGTGTTCAGGAATGGAATATCCTAAACGGCTTTAACCCCTTCCATACTTGGGGTGTCGTTACAGTGCTCTGGTCTGATGAGACTAAAATTTAACTTTTTTGGCCATCAAAGAAAACGCTATGTCTGGCGCAAACCCAACACATCACCCAAAGAACACCATCCCCACCATAAATGTGCACACAGGGTGTGCCAGGTGTGCCCAGGCACACCCTAATCACTCCCTGCAGTGCAGATTCCCCCTGTTGCCCAGTGTCCCCTCCCACAGCATGGCTGGCTTCCCTCCTCTCCCATTGGCTACTACAGTGGGCACACATAGATGATATTTCAAGATGAGTGGGGGAAGGGGTAATGTCATTTACCAGCCCCTTCCCTTTCTTAATGAACACAGTGAGAGATTGGTACCGTGGTTTTTGAGCTTTCAGATGCACACCCTAATGCAACAGGCTGCGCACACCTATGATCCCCACTGTGAAACATGGTGGTGGCAGCATCATGCAGTTGGGACTGGGAAACTGGTCAGAGTAGAGGGAAAGATGGATGGTGATAAATACAGGGATGTTCTTGAACAAAACCTGTAGCACTCTGTGTGTGATTTGAGGATAGGATGGAGGTTCACCTTCCAGCAGGACAATGACCCCAAACACACTGCTAAAGCAACACTTGAGTGGTTTAAGGGGAAACATGGAAATGTGTTGGAATGGCCGAGTCACAGCCCAGACCTCAATCCAGTAGAAAATCTGTGGTCAGACTTAAAGATTGCTGTTCACAAACCATCCAACTTGTAGGAGCCGGAGCAGGAATGGGCAGAAAGCCCAGTGGTAAGATGTGGGAAGCTCAGAGACTTATCCAAAGCGACTTGGAGCTGTGATAGCCGCAAAAGGGGGCTCTACAAAGTATTGACTTTAGGGGGGTGAATAGTTATGCACATCGACTTTTTCTGTTATTTTGTCCTATTTGTCGTTTGCTTCACAATAATAAAAAAAAATAAAAAAAATAAAAAAAATCTTCAAAGTTGTGGGCGTGTTCTGTAAATGAAATGATGAAAATCCTCAAACAATCCGTGTTATTTCCAGGTTGTGAGGCAACAAAACACGAAAAATGCCAAGGGGGGGTGAATACTTTTGCAAGGCACTGTACAGTCTGATCACTGGGGGAGGGGAGACTGAGGAAATGCTTCCTCCTGCCCACAGCAAACTGATGGCATGTTTTATGAGGGGAAGGTAAAAAAATAAAAAAAAATAGAATGGGAAGAAGTTAAAAAACAAAACAAAAAAAAACAACACTTTTAGAAAACTATTTACAACTAGTCATTGATCGATCAGTAGAGATCGATAAGATTACCAAATATTGATCTGATCATCTCTACAGAAGTGGAGAAAATGTCAAAGCACGAGTTGTCCCCCCCCCCCCCCCACACACACTGACCCGCCCCCGGCGTGGTGAAAGCGGCGCCCGTTCCTGGCAGCGGGACGAGATCTCCGCATTGTGACAGATGGGAGATAATGGGATGGAGGATTGAGAAATGAGATCATAGCGGGGGAGGGGGGAGGATTATTCATCCCTCTAATATAACTCATTACAGCATCAGATGGAGAACTTCACTAATTACTCATTACCATCAAAACTTCACCAGGATAAAAGAAACCCGCATGTCAGGAAATTCCACAACTTTCCTTATAAATCGAAGCCGCTAATCGCCAGAAAAAAAAAAGGGTCCTTCCCGACCCCCAATGTATGCTGGATGATCAATCACCCGCTGTGCCCATTATGAGGGGTTAATTTTGTTTAATGAAAAATCTTACAAACAACAACTTCTATATAATAAAACCATAATAAATAAAACATTTACAAAATAATTGAATATGACTATACAATACAAAACAGAAAAAAACCCCACAAGAACATAATAAACGGTGCAAACCAAATTTCGCACAACATAATCCCTACGGGAGAGCCAGACTACAGAACATCACCGTCACCATGCATGGAGCCTCTTATATAAAATGAGTGGGAACTGCCATTAGGGTAGTTGTGGCAGCCGTTTCCTAGCCTGGCTACTCCCTCTCCCTGGAGAACCAGCGCGCTTCGTTGCACCCTGGCACTCATCATCCATAGAGGATGCTGAACTGAACGAGTCCCATTCTTCATCATCATCATCATACAGTAACTTAAATTTATTTGCCAAAAGGCAAAACCTTAGGACTTAAGGTAACTGTACCTCCTTTTTTTTCTTTTGCCTCTCCTTATCCACCAACCACTCCCTATCATCCTTGGACAACCCGGAGTCGACAGCCTCCCCACTCCTATCCTCCCCTCCAACACTCCCTTCCCTTATCTACCACCAGGCCAACCTCTTCACCATCCTCCCCACTCCTCTGCACCCCACGATCCTTAACAGGAACCCTGCAGCGTCAAGGGAGGGGGACTGGCACCGCACTGGATGCACCCGCCTCAGCACCTCTCGCTGCCTCTGCAATTTTAGAAGACACAGACACAGAAGGATTTGACACATTTTCTGCAACTGACCCCTTACCTACAGACTGGGAAGACACAGACAGACATACTGAGTATTGGCATAGACTGGGGAGACACAGACGTACCGGGTATTGGCACAGACACATTGGGTATTGCCACAGATTCAGATGGACTCACAGGCACTCCAGCTGCTGAGCTCTGAGCATCCTCCATGTCCAGGTGGAAGAACTCTCTCATGAGCTCAGACTTGTGCATTGCCTCAGGACACTGACTGTAAGGATGTCCCACCGCATTGTACAGATTGCACCTTATGATGTTACAATCCTTAGCCAAATGTCCTTCACCCTGACACAGAGAGCACTTCATCACTGGACAGGAGGATGCAAGATGACCTTTATCTCCACATTTGTTGCAGAGCTTTGATGGTCAGTCTGTCCCTCCCCAGGAAAGCTGAGGATGGCAGATGCTGGACGAAATTATCAACGACTTTTAATTTTAGCTGTACAGACCACCCTCCTGTCCATATTCCCCAATCGTAAAAAAACTTTTTTAGGGGGCTCAGGACGTCTCCATACCTCCTCAGCCATACAGATGAATCCCCCTGTGGTATGGACTCATTACGGACCATAATTGACACCATCTTAATGAGGGGCTGGCGTGAAACAAGCTTGGGGATGAGCCCTTTTCAGTCCGGCAGGCCCCTACACACGTGTTCATATTTCTCCCAAAATATGTCCAAAGACTCCGGACGGACAAAGGACAAATCATATTCATAGGAACCTGCCGGACTGATCAGGGCGAAGATATCTGCGGGTGTAAACCCCATCTGTAAAATCTTACCAGTGCCCTCCTATGTGGGGGAATTCCACCGCCCTCTTATTTCAACTGGACGACATTCCTCCTTTTAAACAGGGAGGAAGATAAAACATTTCCATGCTCCTTCCCTGCTTGCTCCCCCTTCCCAGATCCTGTAGCAGCAACACCAGCATAAGATTTCCTTACACCACCAGCATTTGCAGTCTTGTCCTTCTCATTCAAACCTGCTGGCAGAGAGTCTGAATCAGCTGGGATAGCAGTCTTCTGATTAGCAGAGGCAGGACCTGCCCTCTCCCCCTGCTCTGAACACTCAGCTCCAATCCTGTCCACTGCAGACTCCTGGAGAGTTGTGGCACTACTGCACCCAGCATCTCCTCCACCATTCACGGTGCCTGGTCCAGGCAAAGTCTCTGTATTGTCCATGGACCTCTCTGCAGACTGAAGCTGACAGTTATTATCAGATGCATGCTGTACATTGGCTATAGGTCTGGGCTGACTGCCTGCAGCACTACAACCCTCAGCAAGCCCATTGTCATTAAATTTCACACCATCTTGCACACACACTGTACCTGCTTGCTGTGTGGTCACCTCAGCGATTTTATGGCTGATGGTGGGGTCAGATTTCTTCCCAGTTGTTGCAGGCTTAATGGTGGATCTTGCTCTCTCCACAGGTCTTTCTTCCACAGGACTAGGAACGGTGTCCATCTTCTCATCACCATCCTGGGAAGACGCATCCGGAGGAGATTCCAGCTTGGTGATGAACTCCAGCATGCCAGTACCTTCACCCTCCTGCTCAGATGTTCCACATTGCTGGGGTGTGAAGGGGACAGAGGCCTCCGCCATTGAGGGCTCAGCAGATGTCTGAGGTGTTGAAGAGCTGGGCTCATCCTCCGGGCCACTTTCTCACTCTCTGCTGAATCTGTCTGTTCCTGCATCTCCTCACTGGTCTCTTCACCCTCCATGCAGGAAGCGGCTCCTCTCCTCATTCTTATATTTCTCTTTAAAATTTCCATTATTCTCCTTCAGAGAACTCACCAAATCCCTCTGCTTCCTCACAGCTTGTTCCAGGTCCTTCAACTCAGGCCTCAGAGCCGCTCTTTTCTTGCTGTACACTTTTTCACAAATCTGCTTTTTCTTTCTAAATTCAGCCATCAAGGCCATCAATTTCTCCTCTTCCTTCTCAATCCTCTTTAGTTTGCTGACAGTCCTCTGTCTAAAAGGCAGACAGGGACTCATCTCTCCTTTGGCTAGGCCCAGAATCTTCCACAGGCCTATCCAGGGGGCCCCCGCCAGGATCCTCCACAGGATCCAGCATCCCTCCTGGGGCAGAGAAGCAACTCTAGCCCCTGGTCTCTGGAAGCACAGGAGCAAAGGAACTAGCAACCGCACACCACACTGACAAGGAGCAGAATGGCAGTTTCCCACCATCCCTGTGCTGAGTTCCTGGGTCTGTACACCCGCTGTGCCCATTATGAGGGGTTCCCACCATCCCTGTGCTGAGTTCCCGGGTCTGTACACCCGCTGTGCCCATTATGAGGGGTTCCCACCATCCCTGTGCTGAGTTCCCGGGTCTGTACACCCGATGTGCCCATTATGAGGGGTTCCCACCATCCCTGTGCTGAGTTCCCGGGTCTGTACACCCGCTGTGCCCATTATGAGGGGTTCCCACCATCCCTGTGCTGAGTTCCCGGGTCTGTACACCCGCTGTGCCCATTATGAAGGGTTCCCACCATCCCTGTGCTGAGTTCCCGGGTCTATACACCCGATGTGCCCATTATGAGGGGTTCCCACCATCCCGGTGCTGAGTTCCCGGGTCTGTACACCCGCTGTGCCCATTATGAAGGGTTCCCACCATCCCTGTGCTGAGTTCCCGGGTCTGTACACCCGCTGTGCCAATTATGAAGGGTTCCCACCATCCCTGTGCCGAGTTCCCGGGTCTGTACACCCGCTGTGCCCATTATGAGGGGTTCCCACCATCCCTGTGCTGAGTTCCCGGGTCTGTACACCCGCTGTGCCCATTATGAGGGGTTCCCACCATCCCTGTGCTGAGTTCCCGGGTATGTACCCCCGCTGTGCCCATTATGAGGGGATCCCACCATCCCTGTGCCGAGTTCCCGGGTCTGTACACCTGCTGTGCCCATTATGAGGGGTTCCCACCATCCCTGTGCCGAGTTCCCGGGTCTGTACACCCGCTGTGCCCATTATGAGAGGTTCCCACCATCCCTGTGCTGAGTTCCCGGGTCTGTACACCCGCTGTGCCCATTATGAGGGGTTCTCACCATCCCTGTGCTGAGTTCCCGGGTCTGTACACCTGCTGTGCCCATTATGAGGGGTTCCCACCATCCCTGTGCTGAGTTCCCGGGTCTGTACACCCGACGTGCCCATTATGAGGGGTTCCCACCATCCCTGTGCCGAGTTCCCGGGTCTGTACACCCACTGTGCCCATTATGAGGGGTTCCCACCATCCCTGTGCCGAGTTCCCGGGTCTGTACACCCACTGTGCCCATTATGAGGGGTTCCCACCATCCCTGTGCTGAGTTCCCTGGTCTGTACACCCGCTGTGCCCATTATGAGGGGTTCCCACCATCCCTGTGCCGAGTTCCCGGGTCTGTACACCTGCTGTGCCCATTATGAGGGGTTCCCACCATCCCTGTGCCGAGTTCCCGGGTCTGTACACCCGCTGTGCCCATTATGAGGGGTTCCCACCATCCCTGTGCTGAGTTCCCGGGTCTGTACACCCGCTGTGCCCATTATGAGAGGTTCCCACCATCCCTGTGCTGAGTTCCCGGGTCTGTACACCCGCTGTGCCCATTATGAGGGGTTCCCACCATCCCTGTGCTGAGTTCCCGGGTCTGTACACCCGCTGTGCCCATTATGAGAGGTTCCCACCATCCCTGTGCTGAGTTCCCGGGTCTGTACACCCGACGTGCCCATTATGAGGGGTTAATTTTGTTTATTGAAAAAAAATCTTACACACAACAACTTTGAGGCCCCTTTCACACTGGGGCGTTTTTCATGCGGTTTAGCGCTAATAATAGCGCTGTTATACCGCATGAAAAAATCCTGCCCTGTGCCTTCAATGTGAAAGCCTGAAGGCTTTCAAACTGAAGCGGTGCGCTAGCAGGACCTCTCCAAAAGTCCTGCTAGCCGCTTCTTTACAGCGGTAAAGGAGCGGTGTGTTCACCGCTCCTTTACCGCGGTCTCCCATTGAAATCAATGGGACAGCGCGGTAATACCGCCCGCAAATCGCGGCAATAGCCGCGGTATTAACCCTTTTTCGGCCGCTAGCGGGGGTTAAATTAACCCCCCTAGCGACCGCATACCGCGGTAATAACTACGGTATAGCAGCGCTGAAAATCGCGCTGCTATACCGCCACCGCTCCTGCCCGCCCCAGTGTGAAAGGGGCCATGTACAATAAAACCATAATAAATAAAACATTTACAAAATAATTGAATATGACTATACAAAACAAAAAAAAAACACACAAGAACATAATAAACGGTGCAAACCAAATTTCGCACAACATAATCCCTACGGGAGAGCCAGACTAAAGAACATCACCGTCACCATGCATGGAGCCTTTTATATAAAATGAGTGGGAACTGCCATTAGGGTAGTTGGGGCAGCCGCTTCCTAGCCTGACTACTCCCTCTCCCTGGAGAACCAGCGCGCTTCGTTGCACCCTGGCACTCATCATCCATAGAGGATGCTGAACTGAATGAGTCCCATTCATCATCATCATCGTGCGCATGCGCGGGGACTCGGAGAAGGACGTGTGCTGACCGAGCTCCCGGCACCCCGACCCACCAGAGCTAACGATAGCGCAGGCACTGAGGTCCGTGAGCCAGGACCGATCCCACACCAGCCCCGAAGTGGCGATGAACCGTAGGGCACAGGGGCAGCCGCGGAAAGGACACGATACGCAAACTACAGCCCAGAAGAGAGCAGGGCCTTCCCCTACAGCACAGCCGCGATCCAAGATGGCGCCGGGTAAGCCAGACACACGAGGCAGCACGGCAGCAGCCAGATCCGACGGCGCTACACAGAGAGGAGACAGGCAGCTAAATCTGGAGCCAACTAGGGATCCATTCTCCTCACAATCCTCGGGAGAGGTGGAGACCGGACAGCGGGGTGAGTCACTATCACATCCCCCATCCCCAGCCATATACGCTGATAGACATGACTCTCCAAACTCCCCTGCCTCCCCTGCCTCCTCCATGGATAGGAACATGGCAGACTTAGCAGAAGTCCTCATTAGCCAATCCAGCCAATCCAGCCAGGATATGCCAATTCCCCAGCTCTCACACTATTCCCCTGATGCTGTACTGTTGGGCAGATTCTCCACCATGCTGCAGCAGGAGCTCTCTAAGGCCTGCACATTAATCACCACTGACCTGAAAAAAGACATCCATAGCTTGGGAGAGCGTTTTGAGCTAATTGAAACCAAAGTGGATGGAGCCATCAAAAGGGTCAACCAGAACTCAGCCATGGTGACAGACCTCCAGGATAGATTAGAAGAGGCATTCACAAAAATTGAAGATTTGGAGAATCGTTCTCGTAGGTACAATGTCCACGTGCGTGGCCTCCCTGAAACTCACACAGATCTAGAGGGGGCTGTAAAAGACCTGATGAAAACCCTTATCCCTGATATAGCCAACCACCACATGGAAGTTGATCGCGTTCACCGAGCACTGACAGCCCCAAGGGCCGACGGCCTACCACGAGACATTATTGTTAAGCCACATCACTACCGCATTAAGGATAAGATGATGCTTGCGGCTCGCAACAGGCCGGACCTGTCGCTATTTGGAACACCAATACAGCTCTTTACAGATTTGGCGCCATCAACGGTCCAGAAACGCAGAAACCTACGGCCATTACTCCAGCAACTTATGGCCAAACAGATTAAGTATCGATGGTCGTTCCCTTTTAAGTTATCATTCACTTACAACGGAAAGTCCCACTCCTTTTCCACGTTCCAAGCAGGCGAAGACCTACTGCTTAGTCTCGGCATCATTGCACGGGACTCTCCGACTCCGATTTCATCTCCCCCTCGTCTGGATCATCGTCCCCTCTCCCCGATATGGCAGGATCGCACACGCTCACAGGCCAGAAATGCTCGCCGGAATACCTGAGTATTATTGCTCTTCTCTCTTTTTGCTTTTTTGCCCCCTTTTGGGAACTGTTAGTGCTTGATTGCACGGATATGGCCTGGGCCCATGGTGGACTATGGGCCTGATGGGGCCATCGTTACCGTTCACAGTTCACAGGTTACAAAGTCACGGGTTACAAAGTTACTGGAGTTCCTGGTTCTTCGGACTGGCTGCCAGCCGAATATTTTACAACCCCGACGGGCCCAACCTGGTCGAAGAAATTTTGCTTTTTAGCAGTCTGGGGGCCTTAGTCGGACCGCAATGTGTTCCCCTGTTGGGCTGTGGCTCGGGGGCCGGAACGACCGATGGGGACCCTTCCGGCCCCGGCGCCACTGGCCTTGGGAATGCATGTTCCTATAGACAGCCTGTTATGTTAAAACTGTATTGATTGATTTTGTCATTTCCGATATGACCTCGAATAGCCTGCTCGTACAGAGTGTAATCATATTTGGGTCGGGGTGGTCATGCTTGCCACCCAACTGCAAGACTACCTATCCTACGACAAGGATGGTACCCTTGCACCTAATTTGCCGGATGTTGTCTCCGGCAGGGGTTATTCCCCATTCCTTCATTCATCAGCTAGGATTGAGTTATATTGGTTGTTTGGGCCTAAGGCCTATGTATATGTTTTTTTGCTTTTATTTTTGTTTCTCTTCTTCTCTAATGCCTTTTCCTTCTCTCCCTTCCCCCTCTTTCTTCGGAGCCTCGGTTCAGCGCCCTTCCCTTATGTCATGGTCTGAGAGGTCACATAGCCAAACAGTCATCATCATCGGGACCCTTCTCGCTTCATTCATTATGCAAGGTAAGAGTGCTCTGCCCTACCACGATGGCCACCACATATAACACAGACTATTCGATAGTTAGCCACAATGTACATGGATTTAACTCCCCTACTAAAAGAACTAAGGCTTTCCAGTTTTATCATAAACAGAAGGCTGAAGTCCTGCTATTGCAGGAAACTCATTTCTCCAATGTCTCAGCGCCCCGTTACCTCAATGGGAAGTATCCACAGTTTTACTTGGCAGGGGGTCGGGAAAAGAAGGGCGGTGTAGCCATCTGCTTTTCGAAACGGACCCCCTTTACCCCCATCGCTATCGTTAAGGACAAGAGGGGTAGATATATTATGGCAGTGGGGCGGCTCCATGACCAGGAGGTGTCCTTTATATCATACTATGCCCCGAATACTGGACAGCCGGAATTCTTTAGCAAAATGCTGAAGATTCTTATGCCCAAAGTCCAGGGTCAGGTCATTATGGGAGGCGATAGTAATATTCCCTTGGACAGAATTATGGACAAATCGGACTCCTCTAGACCAACATTGAAACGCCCACCGACTGGAAGCAGCAAGGTTGCACGTCTGTTTCATTTCTATGACCTCATCGACGCCTGGCGAGAAAATAACCCTACGGTCAGAGACTTTACACACTTTTCACAAGCCCATCATACTTACTCGAGGATAGACCACGTTCTAGTACGTACGCCTTTGCTACCATTTATTAAGTCGGTTAAGATTTTATCTACCCCTTGGTCTGATCATTCCCCGATAAAACTCTCTACTTCAGGGCTATGGACTAAATCTAGACCCTCCCCGTGGAGACTTAATGTGAGCTTGCTGAATGACCCTACAATCTTTTTAGAGATTCAAAAGGAAATACAGGAATACTTTAGACTTAATAAGGCATCGGACACATCCCCCGCAATTAACTGGGTAGCTCATAAAGCAGCGATTAGGGGCATATTGTTACAAGTGGCAGCCAGGATTAAACGCAATAGGGAACAGGCAAATAAGATTCTGGAAACTAACTTACTTAGTGAACAGCACAGAAATCCCCTGGTAGATATAAGGCATAAAATTGACGAGGCTCGACTAGCACTAAATCTTAGCTTGACTACTCAAGCGGAGAAACATATTAGTTGGTCTAAGCACAGGTTCTATACGATGGGTGATAAACCTACCACAATGTTAGCTAGAAAACTGGTTCCTCGACCGTACACACCGACTTTGCCTAAACTACGACTATCCACGGGCCTAACCTCCCAGAACCCCGAACGGATAATTGGAGAATTTCACAAATTTTATGCTAAGCTGTATGGAGTGCAGGACAAGTTCGATTCATCTGAAGCGAGCACATTCTTTCGCGACTTACAGCTGCCTAAATTGACACAAGCCCATGCGGAACTGATGGACGGTGCTCTTACAGAGCCTGAAGTCAGGGCTGCAATCAAAACCCTACACCCTACCAAGGCCCCTGGGCCAGATGGATTCCCGGGTCACTACTATAGGAAATATCACGATCTTCTGGCCCCACATCTCTGTACTTACTTTAATGACCTGAGAAGCGGCAGCAAGCTCCCCAGCCATGAAAATGTAGCCTATATAAGTGTTATCCCGAAACCAGGAAAGGACCATACAGACTGTTCCAATTATCGCCCAATTTCTCTGATCAATACGGATCTTAAGATTCTAACCAAAATACTGGCCCAGAGACTTAATACTTTTCTTCAGTGTTATATCCATCCTGACCAAGCAGGTTTTGTCCCGACAAGACAGGCATCGGACCAAACCCGCCGGATAATTAACCTTATCTCGGCAGTTCGGTCTGATTGGGATGGAAAGGGGACTAGGAGGGGAATGTTACTTTCATTGGATATCCAGAAGGCGTTCGATTCTATCTCCTGGGACTATCTTTTTGATGTTCTCACACGCTTTGGATTTGGGAGACGCTTACTGGATTTCCTTCACATATTATATGATTCCCCCAGTGCCTCGCTAATGCTCAGAGGATATACATCCCAAACATTTCCTATCAGGAGAGGAACTAGACAGGGCTGCCCGTTGTCGCCACTATTATTCGCCCTGGCGATTGAACCACTAGCGCTCAAAATTCGCGCCTGCAGAGATATACAGGGCATTTATTGCGGAGACTATGAACACAAATGTTTACTCTTTGCGGACGACTTGTTGCTGACCTTGACCTCACCGATCACATCCCTACCTAACTTGTATGCTATTTTGCAGCCTTTCTCCAACATTTCCGGATTGGCAATTAATCATAGTAAGTCAAGAGCACTGAACTTATCTTTGCTAAGCTCCACTCAGGCTACGCTTGAAAAATCATTTCAATTCCGATGGGAATCCACAGCTCTCCCTTATTTAGGCATACAGCTGACCTCATCTATTGGTGAGTTGTACAAAGAGAATTATCCAGCCCTTTTCAAACGGCTAACAGCTGACATGGCTAAGTGGCAGGTTCACCCGCCATCGTGGTTTGGCAGACTTCACTCAATTAAAATGAATGTTCTACCTCGATTATTGTATTTCTTCCGTACCTTGCCAGTTTCATTGGCCCGTGATGACCTTAAACGATTCCAGAATAAAGTACTACAGTTTATTTGGGGTGATAAGAGACCCAGGGTGAATAGGAGCACTCTATACACGTTGAAGCGGAGAGGAGGACTTGGTCTTCCAGACTTATTAAAATATTTTTATGCTGCCCAGATAGCACAACTTACAAGGTTTCACTCCCAACAGGCACAGGCCATTTGGATGGCTATGGAATCTTATTCCTGCCGTCCCAAACCTATTTCTTATATTTTATGGCTCCCTATCAAGGAGCGACCTCCTATACTTTGCCCTACTTTATCCATGTCACTGGAACTATGGGACAGACTCTCCAGATCTCACAAATTCAAATCTCCTCATTCTCCACTGACACCTCTGCTTCAAAATAAAGCATTCACCCCGGGTCTCACTCCACTAGCGTTCGAATGGTGGACTAATAAGGGTTTTAAGTGTATTGCTGACTTGTGCGATCATAGAGGTATGCTGACCGAACGGACTATGGCTGACAGACATCAAATGCCTCCAGCGGAGGGTTATAGGTTCGCCCAAATCTCACATTATGTACAAACCCTGGCTCGCAAGAGCAACCTAGCAACCCAAACTCCCATGGAACATCTATGCAAAAATTATGATAAAATTAAAGGACATTTATCTGCTATATATTCGATATTGCTGAGTGTATCGACAAAGCTGACTTATATGGTCCAATGGGAGACCGACTTGCAGGAAACCCTGGATCTGGACGAATGGCATAGGATAGCCGAGACAGCATCTCGTTCGCTCGTCAATACTTCAATAATTGAGGCCAATTATAAGGTTCTACTGAGGTGGTATATGGTGCCGGTCAGACTGGCAACTTTTGTCTCAGGAGCTACCCCGTTGTGCTTTAGAGGATGTGGCCAGATGGGCACCACCTATCATATTTGGTGGACATGCCCAAAGGTCCGGAGGTTTTGGATCAGGGTGTATAATTTAGTTTACTCCCTTACCCAACTAAACCTAACTAAATCAGCTAAGCAAGCACTACTGGGGGGAGGAGATGTGGAAGCCTCCAAGTCCTGCAAGAGGCTCTTGACATTTATTTTTATTTCAGCCAAAATCACTATTGCTAGGAATTGGAAATCGGCAGCTCTACCATTCGATCAGCTTAAAGGCAAATTGTCTTGGTTGATGCTCAACGAACGCTTGACCGCTCTGGCCCAAGATAAAATGAAACTGTTTCATGGAGTTTGGGACCCATGGCTTCGTTACCTAACTAATGACCCGGGGATGTTTACAGCATAGCCTAGGGGATTAGGTTGAGATGTCTGGATGCTGAATCGGGGCTCCTCCCCCCCCTCCCTCCCCCCATTCCCCCCTCCCCAACTGTCCTTTCCTTACTCTGTCTCCTTCCTTCTATTCTTTGTCACTGTCCTCTTTCCTCTCTTTTGAAATTTGTTTATTGTTTATTTTTGGAGACAGATCCAGACCTTAGAGGTTTGTGCTGCTCCCTGTTTTCTCAGCTCCTACGGGACCATTGTCAGTCTGATCAGACCTCTGGGCTGCCCACATGGCCGGCTGAGTTGCGCCCCCCCCCGATAGATGGATGGGGGGGCGGCTCATCTGGGTGGACGGTTCAGATATGATCTGCGATGCTAATAGGGGTTAACGGCTCTACGGAGCTTCGGACTACTCCAAGGACCCCTACACTTGGTGATCTTCATTGTGTTACCCCAAATGTTGATTGTGACTGTACAATGTTATGTGGCGACTTTTATACATTTTGTATGACAAAACTTGAATAAAAAGATTGAAACACATCATCATCATCAGACAGTACCTTAAATTTATTTGCCAAAGGCAAAACCTTAGGACTTAATGTAACTGTACCTCCTTTTTTTTTCTTCCTTTTGCCTCTCCTCCTTTTATTCTCCAACCACTCCATATCATCCTTGGACAACCCGGAGTCAACAGCCTCCCCACACCTATCCTCCCCTTATCTACCACCAGGTCAGCCTCTTCACCATCCTCCTCACTCCTCTGCACCCCACGATCCTTAACAGGAACTCTGCAGCGTCGAGGGAGGGGGACTGGCACCGCACTTGATGCACCTGCCTCAGCACCTCTTGCTGCCTCTACAATTTTAGAAGACACAGAAGGATTGGACACATTCTCTGCAACTGACACCTTACCTACAGACTGGGAAGACACGGGCACATTAGGTAAACACACAGACTGGGAAGACACAGACATACTGGGTATCGGCATAGACTGGGGCACCACAGACTGGGGAGACACAGACACATTGGGTGTTGGCACAGACTGGGGAGACACAGACACATTGGGTATTGGCACAGACTGGGGAGACACGGACACATTGGGTATTGGCACAGACTCAGATGGACTCACAGGCACCCCAGATGCTGAGCTCTGAGCATCCTCCATGTCCAAGCGGAAGAACTCTCTCATGAGCTCAGGCTTGTTGTGCATTGCCTCAGGACACTGACTGTAAAGGATGTCCCACCACATTGCACAGATTACACCTTATAGTATTACAGTCTTTAGCCAAATGATCTTCACCTTGACACAGAGAGCACTTCATCACTGGACAGGAGGATGCAAAATGTCCTTTGATTCCACATTTGTTGCACAGCTTTGGCTGGCCTGGATAAAAGATGGTCAGCCTGTCCCTCCCCAGGAAAGCTGAGGATGGCAGATGCTGAACAACATTATCAACGACTTTTAATTTTAGCTGTACAGACCACCCTCCTGTCCAAATTCCCCGGTCGTCCAAAATCTTTTTTAGGGGGCTTAGGACTTCCCCATACCTCTTCAACCATACACATAAATCCCCCTGTGGTATGGACTCATTACAGACCAGAATGGTCACCATTTTAATGAGTGGCTGGCGGGATACAAGCTTGGGGATGAGCCCTTTCCAGTCCGGCAGGCCCCTACACACATGTTCATACTTCTCCCAAAATACGTCCAAAGACTCCGGACGGATGAAGGACAAATCATATTCATAGGAACCTGCCGGACTGATCAGGGCGAAGATATCTGCGGGCGTAAACCCCATCTGCAGGATTTTATCCACCACTGCCCTCCTATGTGGGGGGATTCCACCGCCTTCCCATTTCAACTGGAAAACATTCCTCCTTTTAAACAGGGGGGGAAGACAAAACATTCCCATATTCCTTCCCTGCTTGCTCCCCCTTCCCAGATCTTGCAGCAATACCAGCATAAGATTTCCTTTCACCCCCAGTATTTGCAGTCCTGTCCTTCCCATTCAAAGCTGCTGGCTGAGAGTCTGAATCAGCTGGGATAGCAGTCTTCTGATTAGCAGAGTCAGGACCCACCCCCTCCCCCTGATCTGAACACACATGTTCAATCCGGTCCACTGCAGACTCCTGGAGAGTTGTGGCACTACTGCACCCAGCATCTCCTCCACCACTCACAGGAACAGCCGCTGTGCCTGGTCCAGGCAAAGTCTCTGTATTGTCCATGGACCTCTCTGCAGACTGAAGCTGACAGTTATTAGCAGATGCATGCTGTGCATTGTCTATGTGTCTGGGCTGACTGTCTGCAGCACTACAACCCTCAGCAAGTCCATGGTCATTAAAGTTCACACCATCTTGCACACACACTGTACCTGCTTGCTGTGTTGTCTCCTCTGCGATTTTATGGCTGGTGGTGGGGTTGGATTTCTTCCCAGCTGTTGCAGGCTTAATGGTGGAACTTGCTCTCTCCACAGGTCTTTCTTCCACAGGACTAGGAATGGTGTCCATCTTCTCATCACCAACCGGGGAAGCTGCATCCGGAGGAGATTCCAGCTTGGTGATGAACTCCAGCATGCCAGTACCTTCACCCTCCTGCTCAGATGTTACATATTGCTGGGGTGTGAAGGGGACAGAGGCCTCCGCCATTGAGGGCTCAACAGATGTCTGAGATGTTGAAGAGCTGGGCTCATCCTCCGGGCCACTTTCTCACTCTCTGCCGAGTCTGTCTGTTCCTGCATCTCCTCACTGGTCTCCTCACCCTCCATGCAGGAAGCAGCTCCTCTCCTCATGCGATTAAATCGCTCCTCATTTTTATATTTTTCTTTGAATATTCCGCTATTCTCCTTCAGAGAACTCACCAAATCCCTCTGCTTCCTCACAGCGTGTTCTAAGTCCTTCAACTCAGGCCTCAGAGCCGGTCTTTTCTTGCTGTAAACTTTAGCACAAATCTGCTTTTTCTTCCTGAAATCAGCCATCAAGACCATCAACTTCTCCTCTTCCTTCTCAATCCGCTTCAGCTTGCTGACAGTCCTCTGTCTAAAGGCAGATAAGGACTCATCTTGCCTTTGGCCAGGCCCAGAATCTTCCACAGGCCTATCCAGGGGGCCCCCGCCAGGGTCCTCCCCAGGATCCAGCATCCCTCCTGGGGCAGAGAAGCAACTCTAGCCCCTGGTCTCTGAAAGCACAGGAGCAAGGAACTAGCAACCTCACACCTCACTGTCAAGGAGTGGAATGGCAGTTTCCCACCATCCCTGTGCTGAGTTCCCGGGTCTGTACACCCGCTGTGCCCATTATGAGGGGTTCCCACCATCCCTGTGCCGAGTTCCTGGGTCTGTACACCCGCTGTGCCCATTATGAGGGGTTAATTTTGTTTATTGAAAAATCTTACAAACAACAACTTCTATACAATAAAACCATAATAAATAATTAAAACATATTTACAAAATAATTGAATATGACTATACAAAACAGAAAGAACAAGAACATATTAAACGGTGCAAACCAAATTGCGCACAACATAATCCCTATGAAGGAGCCAGACTAAGGAACATCACCCTCACCATGCATGTAGCCTTTTATCAAAAATATATTTGATCTGAAAATCTAGGGGAGTGAAGCAAGGACAGAAAGAAAGCCGCACACCCCAAGATCAACAGGCAGCAGCTAAAGAGTCCTGATATTCCTCCATGCCCTCATCCAGGCCTCCTGCTGCCACCTGTCTTTCTCAAGACCCCGAATCTTCCCAACCTCACCCAGAATGTCCTGCACCACCACTTCGACAGGGAGGATTTTACTTCGTAAGGATACCCGACACCGTGCACTCCATGTGAAATAACGGACTACTAGACTAACTAGAAAAAGTGTTTCCAAATCATAATCCCGACGAGTCTGGAATGCCCCATACACCCACTCTGCATAACTCATATGGGGGAGGAAGGGTATACTCAGAGCCCTCCTCACCCTCTTGTACACCTCTATATTAAAAGGGCACTGAAGTAGAAAGTGATCCATGGACTCCACCACTCCTCCACACTCCACTCTCGGGCAACCCCGATCACTCATGGAAAGAAACCTCAGGTTGCCCTTCACATATAGTTTTCCATGAAAGGCAAGCCAAGCCTGATCCCTAAACTTCATTGGGATTCTCTCCAAATTAATCAATCGCAAACCCGCCCTCAAAACTAGGCTTGGGCAATCCCTCAAGGCCAGTGGCTCACAAAAAGCAGAGCTCATTATCCGCTTCTCAAGAAGTTTCCTTGGAAGAGTTCTGACTTCGCCTGCTGTTACTTGCCACTGCCGAAGCATTTTCAAACACGGGGCAACATAAGCCGGGAGCTTATCATGTTTGACCCTCAGGCTTTTCACTGGCCCTCCATTTTCCCAGTCTCGCAGAAAGGGCCTAAACCAGGACTGGAAAATACCAACCCACCCAGGCGGTCTCTCTGCCAACATGTTACCAAGATTATACTTCAAAAACATTAGAGAGAAAAAGACTACAGGGTTGATCATCCCTAGACCACCCTCCCGCCTAGGAAGGTAAGTCACATTCCTTTTGACAAGGTTTATTCTGTTCCCCCATAACAGCTGGAAGAAACAACCATAGACCCTGGTATAGAGAGAAACTGGCAAAACGCAAACAAAACTGACATACAGAAAAATCGGAATCAGGTAAGTCTTGATCAGATCAACCTTTTCCCTTAAGGAAAGCCGCCAACCTTTCCAGCTTGCCACCTTGGCATCGGCATTCTCCAGCCTGTTCACCCAATTTGCATGACCATAGTCACCTGGGCCAAATTCAATGCCTAGGACTCTAATTTTTTGTTGGGGCTCCGGGAAGTCATCCGGGAGAACAAAGCTCTCACCTTCCACGCCTATCCAGAAAGCTTCACACTTGTCCTGGTTGACCTTTAAACCTGATGCCTCTGTATACTGCCTTATCATTGAGACCACCTCCTGCGCCTCCCCAGTCCCAGAGACAAAAACAGAAACATCATCAGCATAGGCCACAACCTTCAAAGGAGGCTCACCAGCGATGCCCAAAAGGTACCCCACACAATGGTCCACTCTCTAGCCTTCTGATGAAGGGGTCGATTGCAAACACATATAGCAGAGGACTCAAAGGGCACCCCTGACGCACACCCGAGCCGACCACAAAGGGCTGCCCAACCCAACCATTAACCAGAGGAAAGCTTTCAGCCCCTTTGTACAAAATCTTGAGCCAATCAATGAAACCCCCCTCCAGGCCATATTTGCCAAGAAGGAGCCATAAGTACTCATGATTAACCCGATCAAAGGCTTTAGCCTGATCCAATGTCAGCAAAAATGTACCCCAACCAGCAGCCCTACAACGCTCCAAGGCCTCCCGGACAGCTAACACTGCTGAGAAAGTGCTTCTACCTTGGACTGAGCAGTGCTGGTGGTGGGATAACAAACTGCCTGCCACTGGTGATAATCGCCAGAAAAAAATCTTTGCCAGTATCTTTCTATCGACATTAAGAAGGCTAATGGGGCGCCAATTCCCAATCATCGAAGGATCTTTACCCTTTGACAGAAGGATCACTGCAGATTGCCTCATGGAGGGAGGGAGAGAACCTTCTTGCAAACAGCCATTAAAAACCTCCGCAAGGTAGGGAGCCGGGATCATCTTAAAACATTTATAAAATTCGGCTGTCAAACCATCTGGCCCTGGCGTTTTCTTGATGGTCAGTTTATCAATAGCCTGGATTACCTCATCTGCAGTGATTTCATCTGTCAAATTCATCAAAGGAACATTACTTTCCAGTCCTGGTGTAGAGTCCAAAAAACCCAACATCCTTGTCCGATCAAGGTTCCTTCCTCCCAGGAGATCGGCATAGTATGACCTGACAACCTCCAGGATCCCTGACCTAGACTTCGTCAGAGAGCCCGTACTGTCCTTCAGGCCATTGACCGTCTTAACTGCTACGCTCTGTTTACAGTTCTGGTAAGGGTCAGGCGAATGGTATTTCCCGTAATCCCTCTCCTGAACCAAAGAGGCGTGCCGGTCATATTGATGTCTCCTAAGGAGGAGCTTCACCTCAGAGATCGCCCCAGAATCTCCTCAATTCGAAACAAGGCGGTCAAGTTTCCTCCGCAAACGCTGGTAGGTGATATACTTATCTTGCTGCTTCTTTCTTCCTATGGCCTTGAAAAGCCCAACAGTCCGCTCTTTTACAAGCTCCCACCATTCTGACTTGCTGTTGCAAAAGTCTAGGATCGTTACCTGTGCTTGAAAAAAATCCTCAAAGGATTGTCTTACTCTCTCGTCTTCCAGGAGGGCCGAATTCAATCTCCAGATACCCCTCCCCCTAGGTCGCATGTCTGAGGCATTCAGAGTCACAGATAGAATACAGTGATCAGAAAACTCCACTGCCCGACACACAGGTGCCGAAAAAGCAGAGTCTCCCTTTAAAAAAACCTATCTATCCTACTCTGACTACTACCTCGCTGAAAAGTGAACCCCGTGCTGTCTGGGCAGCGCTTAATGTGCGCATCTACCAGACCTGCTTCCCTAACTATCGCATTGAGAAAAAGGGTGTCATAGCCCAGCTTACCTCTGACACCTCTCCTGTCTTTAGGCCCCATGCACACGAGACGCAGGTGCAAACTCTGCTGAACACACGTTTTTAAACGCTGAAACCGGCGTTTATAAACGCGCGTTTTGCCGCGTTTGCGGCCGCGTTTAACCGCGTTTGCGTTTATAAGCGTTTCATCATAGACCCTCCCCAAGCTCAAAAAACAGTAAATTTTAACCATTTCAGCCAGTTTGTGAGACCAGAGTGAGTAGCAGCAGCTGAGAGAGCAGCAGTGTACTTGTATTTAGCGTATCACTTGCCACATCATCTGCCACAAGTTGTGGATTGTCCACTTGCCACGTCACCTGCCACGTCACCTGGCCACATCACCTGGCCACAAGTTGTGGATTGTCCACTTGCCACATCACGTGCCACGTCACCTGCCACAAGTTGTGGATTGTCCACTTGCCACGTTACCTGGCCACGTCACCTGGCCATGTTACCTGCCACGTCACCTGGCCACGTTACCTGCCACGTCACCTGCCACAAGTTGTGGATTGTCCACTTGCCACGTCACCTGCCACGTCACCTGGCCATGTTACCTGCCACGTCACCTGGCCACGTTACCTGCCACGTCAGCTGGCCACAAGTTGTGGATTGTCCACTTGCCACGTCACCTGGCCACGTCACCTGCCACAAGTTGTGGATTGTCCACTTGCCATGTCACCTGGCCACATCACGTGCCACGTCACCTGGCCACTTCACCTGCCACAAGTTGTGAATTGTCCACTTGCCACGTCACCTGCCACGTCACCTGGCCACGTCACCTGCCACAAGTTGTGGATTGTCCACTTGCCACGTCACCTGCCACAAGTTGTGGATTGTCCACTTTCCACGTCACCTGGCCACATCACGTGCCACATCACCTGCCACAAGTTGTGAATTGTCCACTTGCCACGTCACCTGCCACGTCACCTGGCCACGTCACCTGCCACAAGTTGTGGATTGTCCACTTGCCACGTCACCTGGCCACGTCACCTGGCCACGTTACCTGCCACGTCACCTGCCACAAGCTGTGGATTGTCCACTTGCCACGTCACCTGGCCACGTCACCTGGCCACATCACCTGACACAAGTTGTTGATTGTCCACTTGCCACTTTACCTGCCACAAGTTGTGGATTGTCCACAATGCGATGCAAGCAATTACAGTTTTCTTTTATATTTTTTAATAGTTTTTCAGCATTTGCGAGATTTCTAATGTTAAAAAATAGGTCACCTTTAAAAACGCTTATAAACGCAAACGCGGCAAAACGCCGGTACCGCGTTTAGCCGCGTTTAGCGTCTGAAACGTGAAAACTTTTGCGTCTGAACCCATTTTTTTGCTTCTGGAAAAACGAGGTTAAACGCAACTGCTTGTAAACGCCAAAAAACGAGAGTGTGTGCATGGACACATAGGATAACATTGAATGGGTTCAGGAGCAGTTGAAAAAAGCGTCCAACTGCCTCTGAACGCGCGTTCAACAGCAAATAACAGCGTCTCGTGTGCATGGGGCCTTAGACCTAGTAATGGTGTTGAAATCACCTCCAAAGATAACCTGCTGGGCCGTAAAAAGAAAAGGCTTAATCTTTGTAAAGAGGCATTTCCTGTCCCACTTCCTCTGGGGACCATAGATGTTAATCAGACGCAGGTCCTGCCCCTTCACAGAGACGTCCAAGACCAGGCATCTCCCTATCTCTACCTCAATTACCCGCCGGCACGTTACCATACCAGAAAAAAGGACTGCAACCCCGCTGTAAGGCTCGGCCGCAAGAGACCAAAATGAGGGACCACGTCTCCACTCCTTCTTTGCCAGATGTATATCAGCCAGACTACTCAGATGGGTCTGTTGCAAAAACAAAATGTCAGCATCAAACTCGCTGAGCAAAAATAAGGCCATATGACGAGCACTTACTGATCTTAAGCTGGCAACATTAATGGTTGCCACTTTTAACGGAGTGGGAACTGCCATTAGGGTAGTTGAGGCAGCCGTTTCTTAGCCTGACTACTCCCTCTCCCTGGAGAACCAGCACGCTTTGTTGCACCCTGGCACTCATCATCCATAGAGGATGCAGAACTCAACGAGTCCCATTCATCATCATCATCATCATCATCATCATCATCATCATCATCATCATGATTATCATCACCATCATCATCAGACAGTACCTTAAATTTATTCGCCAAAGGCAAAACCGTAGGACTTAAGGTAACTGTACCGCCTTTTTTTTTCTTCCTTTTGCCCCTCCTCCTTTTATCCTCCAACCACTCCATATCATCCTTAGACAAACCAGAGTCAACAGCCTCCCCACACCTATCCTCCCCATCACCCCCCTCCCCCCCACACTCCCTTCCCTTATCTACTGCTAGGCCAGCCTCTTCACCATCCTCCCCACTCCTCTGCACCCCACGATCCTTAACAGGAACCCTGCAGCGCCGAGGGAGGGGGACTGGCACCGCACTTGATGCACCTGCCTGAGCACCTCTTGCTGCCTCTGTAATTTTAAAAGACACAGACACAGAAGGATTTGACACATTCTCTGCAACTGACCCCTTACCTACAGACTGGGAAGACACTGGCACACTAGGTAAACGCACAGACTGGGGCACCACAGACTGGGGAGACACAGACACATTGGGTATTGGCACAGACTCAGATGGACTCACAGGCACTCCAGCTGCTGAGCTCTGAGCATCCTCCATGTCCAGGCGGAAGAACTCTCTCATGAGCTCAGGCTTGTTGTGCATTGCCTCAGGACACAGACTGTAAGGATGTCCCGCCACATTGCACAGATTACACCTTATAGTATTACAGTCTTTAGCCAAATGTTCTTCCTCCTGACACAGAGAGCACTTCATCACTGGACAGGAGGATGCAAAATGTCCTTTGATTCCACATTTGTTGCAGAGCTTTGGCTGGCCTGGATAAAAGATGGTCAGCCTGTCCCTCCCCAGGAAAGCTGAGGATGGCAGATGCTGGACAACATTGTCAATGACTTTTAATTTTAACTGTACAGACCATCCCCCCGTCCATATTCCCTGATCGTCCAAAATCTTTTTTAGGGGGCTCAGGACGTCTCCATACCTCCTCAACCAAACACATAAATCCCCCTGTGGTATGGACTCATTACGGACAAGAATTGTCACCATTTTAATGAGTGGCTGGCGGGATACAAGCTTGGGGATGAGCCCTTTTCAGTCCGGCAGGCCCCTACACACATGTTCATACTTCTCCCAAAATATGTCCAAAGACTCCGGACGGATAAAGGACAAATCATATTCATAGGAACCTGCCGGACTGATCAGGGCGAAGATATCTGCGGGCGTAAACCCCATCTGCAGGATTTTATCCACCACTGCCCTCCTATGTGGGGGGATTCCACCGCCTTCCCATTTTAACTGCACAACATTCCTCCTTTTAAACAGGGAGGAAGACAAAACATTCCCATATTCCTTCCCTGCTTGCTCCCCCTTCCCAGATCTTGCAGCAATACCAGCATAAGATTTCCTTTCACCCCCAGTATTTGCAGTCTTGTCCTTCTCATTCAAAGCTGCTGGCATAGAGTCTAATTCAGCTGGGATAGCAGTCACTGAATTAGCAGAGGCAGGACCCGCCCTCTCCCCCTGATCTGAGCACACAGCTCCAATCCTGTCCACTGCAGACTCCTGAAGAGTTGTGGCACTACTGCACCCAGCATCTCCTCCACCATTCACAGAAACAGCCGCTGTGCCTGGTCCAGGCAAAGTCTCTTTATTGTCCTTGGACCTCTCTGCAGGCCCCTCCCCCAGAAGCTGACTATTGCTCTCACCAGACTCAGCTGAAGCTTTGTTTTCAACAGGTAAATCCGACTGCATTGTAAGTTGTACATTGTCTATGGGATTGGGCTGACTGCCCGTAGTACTACAACCCCCAGCAAGCCCATTGTCACTAATAAAGTTCACACCACCATCCTGCACACACACTGTACCTGCTTGCTGGGTTGTTATCTTTAAAATGCTATGGCTGACGGTGGGATCGGACTTCCCCCCAGCCGCTGCAGATTTTATGGTGGATCTTGCTCTTGCCACAGGTTTGTCCTTCACAGGACTAGGAATGGTGTCCATCTTCTCATCACCATCCTGGGAAGCCGCATCCGGAGGGGATTCCAACTTGGTGATGAATTCCAGCATGCCAGAACCTTCACCCTCCTGAGATGTTCCACATTGCTGGGGTGGGAAGGGGACAGAGGCCTCCGCCATTGAGGGCTCAGCAGATGTCTGAGGTGTTGAAGAGCTGGGCTCATCCTCCGGGCCACTTTCTCACTCTCTGCTGAGTCTGTCTGTTCCTGCATCTCCTCACTGGTCTCTTCACCCTCCATGCAGGAAGCGGCACCTCTCCTCATGCGATTAAATCGCTCCTCATTTTTATATTTCTCTTTAAATATTCCGCTATTCTCCTTCAGAGAACTCACCAAATCCCTCTGCTTCCTCACAGCTTGTTCCAGGTCCTTCAACTCAGGCCTCAGAGCCGGTCTTTTCTTGCTGTACACTTTTGCACAAATCTGCTTTTTCTTTCTAAATTCAGCCATCAAGACCATCAATTTCTCCTCTTCCTTCTCAATCCTCTTCTCCTTTGGCCAGGCCCAGAATCTTCCACAGGCCTATCCAGGGGGCCCCCGCCAGGGTCCTCCCCAGGATCCAGCATCCCTCCTGGGGCAGTGAAGCAACTCTAGCCCCTGGTCTCTGGAAGCACAGGAGCAAAGGAACTAGCAACCGCACCCCTCACTGACAAGGAGCAGAATGGCAGTTTCCCACCATCCCTGTGCTGAGTTCCCGGGTCTGTACACCTGCTGTGCCCATTATGAGGGGTTCCCACCATCCCTGTGCTGAGTTCCCGGGTCTGTACACCCGCTGTGCCCATTATGAGGGGTTCCCACCATCCCTGTGCTGAGTTCCCGGGTCTGTACACCCGCTGTGCCCATTATGAGGGGTTCCCACCATCCCTGTGCTGAGTTCCCGGGTCTGTACACCCGCTGTGCCCATTATGAGGGGTTCCCACCATCCCTGTGCTGAGTTCCCGGGTCTGTACACCCGCTGTGCCCATTATGAGGGGTTCCCACCATCCCTGTGCTGAGTTCCCGGGTCTGTACACCCGCTGTGCCCATTATGAGGGGTTCCCACCATCCCTGTGCTGAGTTCCTGGGTCTGTACACCCGCTGTGCCCATTATGAGGGGTTCCCACCATCCCTGTGCCGAGTTCCCGGGTCTGTACACCCGCTGTGCCCATTATGAGGGGTTCCCACCATCCCTGTGCTGAGTTCCCGGGTCTGTACACCCGCTGTGCCCATTATGAGGGGTTCCCACCATCCCTGTGCCGAGTTCCCGGGTCTGTTCACCCGCTGTGCCCATTATGAGGGGTTCCCACCATCCCTGTGCTGAGTTCCCGGGTCTGTACACCTGCTGTGCCCATTATGAGGGGTTCCCACCATCCCTGTGCTGAGTTCCCGGGTCTGTACACCCGCTGTGCCCATTATGAGGGGTTCCCACCATCCCTGTGCTGAGTTCCCGGGTCTGTACACCCGCTGTGCCCATTATGAGGGGTTCCCACCATCCCTGTGCTGAGTTCCTGGGTCTGTACACCCGCTGTGCCCATTATGAGGGGTTCCCACCATCCCTGTGCCGAGTTCCCGGGTCTGTACACCCGCTGTGCCCATTATGAGGGGTTCCCACCATCCCTGTGCTGAGTTCCCGGGTCTGTACACCCGCTGTGCCCATTATGAGGGGTTCCCACCATCCCTGTGCCGAGTTCCCGGGTCTGTTCACCCGCTGTGCCCATTATGAGGGGTTCCCACCATCCCTGTGCTGAGTTCCCGGGTCTGTACACCGCTGTGCCCATTATGAGGGGTTCCCACCATCCCTGTGCTGAGTTCCTGGGTCTGTACACCTTCTGTGTCCATTATGAGGGGTTCATAACAACATGCGTGGGGGGGGAATCGGACACCATGGAGGGGGGGGGTCTCTGGCGGGTTCCGTAGACCTGGCGGACATTTGGGGCGTCTCTGCGTTGTGTTGGATCTCTATAAAGAGGGAAATTCTGGAGAAAAGCAATAAAGGAGGAGGAGACAACGCAGGACTCCATCCATTGGCATTCTTTTATTATCTGGAGACAGGGGGCGGGGTTTGGGATTTTTTTGGGGTGGATGGGCGGGGTTAGTTTCTTCTATAACCACCCCCAGACCACGCTTTTTATGGCACTTTTTTTTGCTAGAAAATTACTCTCCCCCCCCCCCAAAATATATATATATATATATATATATATATATAAAAATATAATTTTATTTTTATTTTTGCAGAGACCCTGGAGAATAAAATAGTGGCTTTTGCAAATATTTTATGTCACACAGAATTTGCGCAGCGGTTTTTCAAGTGCAATTATTTTTGGAAAAAAAAAAAACAACGACTTTCATGAATTTTAAATGCAAAAAAAAAAAAAAGCAGAATCTATAACCCAAATTTTGGTAAGATATAAAAGATGAAGGTATGCCGAGTAAATAGACGCCCAACATGCCAAGCGGTAAAAATTGCGCCCTATCGTGGAATGGCGACAAACTGCGCTGATTAGAAATCTACATGGGGGGCGCTTTAACATTTTTTTTTTTTAAAAGGTTACCAGTTTAGAGTTACAGAATTACCGCTCCGGCGATTACAAGGATTATCTCACGTGTGGTGCGAACAGCGACCTGCGCCTGCGTTTCCTTCCGCACATTTTATATATCAGAATAGATTATATACTTCCCCCCCCTCCCCCCAAACCCCCTCCGATAGTCACGTGTTCCTCTTCATGCCGTCATACAACACTGACAGGTCGGACAGCAGCACTCGTGTACATACATGTCCTGTGCGCTCGCAGGGCAGGGTGTCACCGATCTGTGCGATCATTAATGTGCCACAAGGCATCAGCCAAACTTTCATCGGGCGGGGGAGGGGCATGTACTATTCAGATTTTTCAGGTACATTTTATTGGCAGAGATTTTATCCGGGAGCCATTTTTATTGTTTTGCACACATTAAAAAAAAAAACTACATTTTGTGGTAAAATATGAACCCCCCTCCCCCCCAAACATGATGTGTTTTCCTGCAAGCAGAGACCCTGGAGAATAAAATGGTGGTTGTTGCAGTTTTTTAGCCGTTTTATCAAACACAGAAGAAAAATACAATAAAATTTAGTGCACACAAATATAATATTCCATTCTTTTTTCTTTTTTTGTTTGGTAAAATATAAAAGATGAGGTTCTGCCAAGTAAATAGATACATTGTACTGTCTGTCCGCACAGTGTAAAGTGCTGAACAAACTGCCGGCGCTATATAAATCCTGGATAATAATAATAAATAAATCCTGTATAATACTACTACTAATACAGGATTTATATATTATACAGGATTTATAAATCTTGTATTATAATATATAAATTATTATAATAATATATAAATCCTGTATTAAATAATAAAAATATATAAATCCTGTAAAATAATAAAAATATATAAATCCTGTATAATAATAATAAATTATTATTATTATTATACAGGATTTATATATTTGTATTAATTATAATACAAGATTTATACATTATAATATTATTTATTCTTATTATACATGATTTATATATAATAATAATAATAATAATAATATATAAATCCTGTATAATAATAAATAATAATAATGTCAGGAATTAAAATTGCGCCCACCTGTGAAATGGCGACGCACTGCGGTACATTAAAGTATTCAGAGGTTTTAAAGCCTTTCAGGTTATCGGTTTGGAGTGAATTGTGAATGGCGGCCCCAGAATTATTGTTCTCGCTCCGACGTTTGTCGCAATACCTCACGTCTGGTGTGATCGCGGTTCACCAGACTGACGCGCACGTTCGCATCGTATGAATGTGCAAGTGGTCTGAGGTGCTTTTAAATATTTTTTTAATTTATTTTTACACTTTTTTTACTTTAATTTTATTGCCATCACCAGGGGGATACAAGCCCCTGACCCAAGTGATATCACAGGCAGGTGACAGGAACTTATTAGACCCCCCAATGTCTTCCCTGCCGCCCAGTGCAGCTCGTCCAGCACAGACTGTGCTTGGTTAGCCGCTTCCCCGGCTGTAACAGTTGCTTCTTTGCCACAGAGAAGACCAGGGAACAGATGTTCCTCCACCTTCTCTATAGGGAGCCGTCCTGACCCTGGAGGAACAGGAATGTCCGGGAATCCTCGCAGGACGGCCCTTCGCAGGGCGGTGAAAGTGATCAGGAGGCTGTAAAGCTGTTCGGATCACTTTTACAAAACAACCGATTGCAAAAAAAATTAAATTGAAAGTTTGTAAAGAATATCTGAGCAGTATGGAGGGCCCCTTCACAGATCACCGGTATGGAGGGCCCCTTCACAGATCGCCGCTATGGAGGGCCCCTTCACAGATCGCCGCTATGGAGGGCCCCTTCACAGATCGCCGCTATGGAGGGCCCCTTCACAGATCGCCGCTATGGAGGGCCCCTTCACAGATCGCCGCTATGGAGGGCCCCTTCACAGATCGCCGCTATGGAGGGCCCCTTCACAGATCGCCGCTATGGAGGGCCCCTTCACAGATCGCCGCTATGGAGGGCCCCTTCACAGATCGCCGCTATGGAGGGCCCCTTCACAGATCGCCGCTATGGAGGGCCCCTTCACAGATCGCCGCTATGGAGGGCCCCTTCACAGATCGCCGCTATGGAGGGCCCCTTCACAGATCGCCGCTATGGAGGGCCCCTTCACAGATCGCCGCTATGGAGGGCCCCTTCACAGATCGCCGCTATGGAGGGCCCCTTCACAGATCGCCGCTATGGAGGGCCCCTTCACAGATCGCCGCTATGGAGGGCCCCTTCACAGATCGCCGCTATGGAGGGCCCCTTCACAGATCGCCGCTATGGAGGGCCCCTTCACAGATCGCCGCTATGGAGGGCCCCTTCACAGATCGCCGCTATGGAGGGCCCCTTCACAGATCGCCGCTATGGAGGGCCCCTTCACAGATCGCCGCTATGGAGGGCCCCTTCACAGATCGCCGCTATGGAGGGCCCCTTCACAGATCGCCGCTATGGAGGGCCCCTTCACAGATCGCCGCTATGGAGGGCCCCTTCACAGATCGCCGCTATGGAGGGGCCCCTTCACAGATCGCCGCTATGGAGGGGCCCCTTCACAGATCGCCGCTATGGAGGGCCCCTTCACAGATCGCCGCTATGGAGGGCCCCTTCACAGATCGCCGCTATGGAGGGCCCCTTCACAGATCGCCGCTATGGAGGGCCCCTTCACAGATCGCCGCTATGGAGGGCCCCTTCACAGATCGCCGCTATGGAGGGGCCCCTTCACAGATCGCCGCTATGGAGGGCCCCTTCACAGATCGCCGCTATGGAGGGCCCCTTCACAGATCGCCGCTATGGAGGGCCCCTTCACAGATCGCCGCTATGGAGGGCCCCTTCACAGATCGCCGCTATGGAGGGCCCCTTCACAGATCGCCGCTATGGAGGGCCCCTTCACAGATCGCCGCTATGGAGGGGCCCCTTCACAGATCGCCGCTATGGAGGGCCCCTTCACAGATCGCCGCTATGGAGGGGCCCTTCACAGATCGCCGCTATGGAGGGGCCCCTTCACAGATCGCCGCTATGGAGGGGCCCCTTCACAGATCGCCGCTATGGAGGGCCCCTTCACAGATCGCCGCTATGGAGGGCCCCTTCACAGATCGCCGCTATGGAGGGCCCCTTCACAGATCGCCGCTATGGAGGGCCCCTTCACAGATCGCTTTTTGATGCATATTTAATGTGTTTTTGGTGCGTTTTTCCGTTGGGGCCGCATATCTGTCTTTGTGCCGGGAGTGCGGTCCCAGTACAGAGATCGGGGTCCCAGTACAGAGATCGGGGTCCCAGTACAGAGATCGGGGTCCCAGTACAGAGATCGGGGTCCCAGTGGGAGCCCCGGGTCCCATCCAAACAATCAGAACTCCCGGTTCTGGGTCACCTGATTGCTGTAATAGCCTCTGATTGGCCATCATAGTGATCAGTCACTGTAAAGCCCGCCCCCCTGTGGTTCCCTCTCTGTGAATGGACAGGGAAGATACATTGTATCTCTGTGTCTCCTTGTAGAGAGAAGCAAACAACTCTGTGTAAAAGAAATATATAACATAGTAACAAAAAATAAAGAAAAAAATACCTGGATGAAGGTCAGTGTCGGGTTCAGTGCCGGGGGCAGTGTTGAGGGCAGTGCCGCGGGCAGTGTTGAGGGCAGTGCCGCGGGCAGTGTTGAGGGCAGTGCCGCGGGCAGTGTTGAGGGCAGTGCTGCAGGCAGTGTCCCGGGGGCAGTGTTGAGGTCAGTGCCGCGGGCAGTGTTGAGGGCAGTGCCGCGGGCAGTGTCCCGGGGCAGTGTTGAGGTCAGTGTTGAGGTCAGTGCCGCGGGAAGTGCCGGGGGCAGTGTTGAGGGCAGTGCCGCGGGCAGTGTTGAGGGCAGTGCCGCGGGCAGTGTTGAGGGCAGTGCCGGGGGCAGTGCCGGGGGCAGTGTTGAGGGCAGTGCCGCGGGAAGTGCCGGGGGCAGTGTTGAGGTCAGTGCCGGGGGCAGTTTTGAGGTCAGTGCCGGGTCATGTAAGGGTCAAAGGTCAGGATCAGTATATTTTGGGCAGGATTTAAAAGAAAAACAACAACTCCATGTAGTCCAATCAGAGAACACCTCGTCATCCTTGAGAAAAATTAGGCGGCGTTGTGTGGATGGCGGCATTGCGAGGTGAGTGCCCCCCTTGGGGGGGTGGGAAGATGAGCAGCACAGGACTCGGAGGACAATGGCGATTAGAGCTCAGACCAATCACCACCATCCACAGCGACCAATCAGGTATGAGATCTGCAGAAGGACAGCGTGCCAAGCTGGACCAACAACTACAACACTCAAAACTTTTTTTTTCCCCATTTTGGATGGACTAAAAGTAGAGGGGAGGAGTTAGAACCCCTGACAGATTTTTTATTTATTTTTTGCAATCTGTGTCCCCTTGTGAAGATTTCCCCTCACTTCCTGGAACGTCTGAGGCTCCTCCCCCGAGGAATCTCTTTATGGAGGAACTCCGGCTCTATACAATCTATGATATGAAGTGACGGGTTCCTCTGATATCTCTGCGGGTGACACCATATCATACAGAACTGTATCAGGAGCTCCCAACTATGGCCCCCAGGGGCCACATCCGACCCCTTTAGGACTGTATCCGGTCCATGACTGATAGAGGGGTCAGATCAGTGGAGAGGGATTATGGTGTGCGATGGAGACCCTGATGAGGGGGACTGTAATAGGGGGGGGGACTGTGATGAGGGGGGGACCGTCATGGGGGGGGAACTGATAGGGGGGACTGGTATAAAGGGGAGAACAATTATGTAAATAGGGGGGGGGGCTCAGTTACAGATGGGGCGGGGGGACTCTGATCTGATGGGGGGGGGTATTTTTCTCTTGTATATATCTGTAGAATGGGACAATCCTCATAATGAGAAGTCCCCCCCCCCCCCCCTCTATATACTGTGATTATATATATAGAGAGAGAGAGAGAGAGAGAGAGAGAGAGAGAGAGAGAGAGAGAGAGAGAGAGAGAGAGAGAGAGAGAGAGAGAGAGAGAGAGAGAGAGAGAGAGAGAGAGAGAGAGAGGACACGGGGGGGGGGGGCTCTATAATAATAATAATTCTAACACTGGGCACATGCTGCCTCCCCTCCCCCATATATACATATACACCCCCCTCCTCTATGGTGCGGACACTGTATATATATCTCCTCCCCCCGGTATACAGACACATGTCAGCTGTCACTCCCCCCCCCCCCCGGACTAATCACTACACACAGATCAGAGGAGTCCGGTACCCCCCGGGGGTCTCCCCTCCCCCCTCACTCACCGTCACATTCACCGTCCCCGGGACTCCCCATCCGTCCTTCTATACCGACACCACCGCCCCGCCCACTTCTCACCGCCGGGGGAGGAGACACATCACTGACGTCACTGCGAGCATGTGAGAAGTGGGCGGGGCTGAGATGACACTGAGAATATCCGATATAATGAGAGGAGAGAATTCACCGGAGAATATATTATATATACACCTACCTACCTTCTTTATATACCTACCTACCTACTATATACACCTACTTCCTATATACACCTACCTACCTACTATATACACCCACCTACCTTCTATATATACCTACCTACTATATACACACCTACTTCCTATATACACCTACCTCCTATACATACACCTACCTTCTATATATACACCTACCGTCTATATATACCTACCTTCTATATATACACCTACCTCCCATATACACCTACCTCCCATATACACCTACCTCCCATATACACCTACCTCCCATATACACCTACCTCCTATATACAACTACCTTCTATATACACCTACCTTCTATATATACACCTACCTCCCATATACACCTACCTCCCATATACACCTACCTCCCATATACACCTACCTCCTATATACACCTACCTCCTATATACACCTACCTCCCATATACACCTACCTCCCATATA
>CM055121.1:308664340-308749488 GCA_029206835.1 Rana muscosa | reverse complement strand
GGCACCCCCTTACCTTAGTGTCCACAGGGCCCCCCTTACCTTAGTGTCCACAGGGGCCCCCTTACCTTAGTGTCCACAGGGCCCCCTTACCTTAGTGTCCACAGGGCCCCCCCTTACCTTAGTGTCCACAGGGCACCCCTTACCTTAGTGTCCACAGGGCCCCCTTACCTTAGTGTCCACAGGGCCCCCCTTACCTTAGTGTCCACAGGGCCCCCCTTACCTTAGTGTCCACAGGGCCCCCCTTACCTTAGTGTCCACAGGGCACCCCTTACCTTAGTGTCCTACAGGGGCCCCCTTACCTTAGTGTCTACAGGGCCCCCCTTACCTTAGTGTCCACAGGGCCCCCCTTACCTTAGTGTCCACAGGGCCCCCCTTACCTTAGTGTCCACAGGGCCCCCCTTACCTTAGTGTCCACAGGGCCCCCCTTACCTTAGTGTCCACAGGGCACCCCTTACCTTAGTGTCCACAGGGCACCCCTTACCTTAGTGTCCACAGGGCCCCCTTACCTTAGTGTCCAAGGGCCCCCCTTACCTTAGTGTCCACAGGGCCCCCCTTACCTTAGTGTCTACAGGGCACCCCTTACCTTAGTGTCCACAGGGCACCCCTTACCTTAGTGTCCACAGGGCCCCCTTACCTTAGTGTCCACAGGGCCCCCCTTACCTTAGTGTCCTACAGGGCACCCCTTACCTTAGTGTCCACAGGGCCCCCCTTACCTTAGTGTCCACAGGGCCCCCCCTTCCCCCCTTAGTGTCCACAGGGCCCCCTTACCTTAGTGTCCACAGGGCCCCCCTTACCTTAGTGTCCACAGGGCACCCCTTACCTTAGTGTCCACAGGGCCCCCTCTTACCTTAGTGTCCACAGGGCCCCCCCTTACCTTAGTGTCCACAGGGCCCCCCTTACCTTAGTGTCCACAGGGCCCCCTTACCTTAGTGTCCACAGGGCCCCCCTTACCTTAGTGTCCACAGGGCACCCCTTACCTTAGTGTCTACAGGGCCCCCTTACCTTAGTGTCTACAGGGCCCCCTTACCTTAGTGTCCACAGGGCCCCCCTTACCTTAGTGTCCACAGGGCCCCCTTACCTTAGTGTCCACAGGGCACCCCTTACCTTAGTGTCCACAGGGCCCCCCTTACCTTAGTGTCCACAGGGCCCCCCTTACCTTAGTGTCCACAGGGCACCCCTTACCTTAGTGTCTACAGGGCCCCCTTACCTTAGTGTCCACAGGGCACCCCTTACCTTAGTGTCCACAGGGCACCCCCTTACCTTAGTGTCCACAGGGCCCCCCTTACCTTAGTGTCCACAGGGCCCCCCTTACCTTAGTGTCCACAGGGCCCCCCTTACCTTAGTGTCCACAGGGCCCCCCTTACCTTAGTGTCCACAGGGCCCCCCTTACCTTAGTGTCCACAGGGCACCCCTTACCTTAGTGTCTACAGGGCACCCCTTACCTTAGTGTCCACAGGGCCCCCCTTACCTTAGTGTCCACAGGGGCACCCCTTACCTTAGTGTCTACAGGGGCCCACTTACCTTAGTGTCCACAGGGCACCCCTTACCTTAGTGTCCACAGGGCCCCCCTTACCTTAGTGTCCACAGGGCCCCCCTTACCTTAGTGTCCACAGGGCCCCCCTTACCTTAGTGTCCACAGGGCCCCCCTTACCTTAGTGTCCACAGGGCACCCCTTACCTTAGTGTCCACAGGGCCCCCTTACCTTAGTGTCCACAGGGGCCCCCCTTACCTTAGTGTCCACAGGGCCCCCCTTACCTTAGTGTCCACAGGGCCCCCCTTACCTTAGTGTCTACAGGGCCCCCCCTTACCTTAGTGTCCACAGGGCCCCCCTTACCTTAGTGTCCACAGGGCCCCCCTTACCTTAGTGTCCACAGGGCCCCCCCTTACCTTAGTGTCCCACAGGGCACCCCTTACCTTAGTGTCTACAGGGCCCCCTTACCTTAGTGTCCACAGGGCACCCCTTACCTTAGTGTCCACAGGGCCCCCCTTACCTTAGTGTCCACAGGGCCCCCCTTACCTTAGTGTCCACAGGGCCCCCCTTACCTTAGTGTCCACAGGGCCCCCCCTTACCTTAGTGTCCACAGGGCACCCCTTACCTTAGTGTCCACAGGGCCCCCCCTTACCTTAGTGTCCACAGGGCCCCCCTTACCTTAGTGTCCACAGGGCCCCCCTTACCTTAGTGTCCACAGGGCCCCCCTTAACCTTAGTGTCCTACAGGGCCCCCCTTACCTTAGTGTCCACAGGGCCCCCCCTTACCTTAGTGTCCACAGGGCCCCCCTTACCTTAGTGTCCACAGGGCCCCCCTTACCTTAGTGTCCACAGGGCCCCCCTTACCTTAGTGTCCACAGGGCCCCCTTACCTTAGTGTCTACAGGGCACCCCTTACCTTAGTGTCCACAGGGCCCCCCTTACCTTAGTGTCTACAGGGCACCCCTTACCTTAGTGTCCACAGGGCCCCCCTTACCTTAGTGTCCACAGGGCCCCCCTTACCTTAGTGTCCCACAGGGCCCCCCCTTACCTTAGTGTCCACAGGGCCCCCCTTACCTTAGTGTCCACAGGGCCCCCCTTACCTTAGTGTCTACAGGGCACCCCTTACCTTAGTGTCCACAGGGCCCCCCTTACCTTAGTGTCCACAGGGCCCCCCTTACCTTAGTGTCCACAGGGCCCCCCTTACCTTAGTGTCCACAGGGCACCCCTTACCTTAGTGTCCACAGGGCACCCCTTACCTTAGTGTCCACAGGGCCCCCCTTACCTTAGTGTCCCACAGGGCCCCCCCTTACCTTAGTGTCTACAGGGCCCCCCTTACCTTAGTGTCCACAGGGCACCCCCTTACCTTAGTGTCCACAGGGCCCCCTTACCTTAGTGTCCACAGGGCCCCCCTTACCTTAGTGTCTACAGGGCACCCCTTACCTTAGTGTCCACAGGGCCCCCTTACCTTAGTGTCCACAGGGCCCCCTTACCTTAGTGTCCACAGGGCCCCCTTACCTTAGTGTCCACAGGGCCCCCCTTACCTTAGTGTCCACAGGGCACCCCTTACCTTAGTGTCCACAGGGCCCCCTTACCTTAGTGTCCACAGGGGCCCCCCTTACCTTAGTGTCCACAGGGCCCCCCTTACCTTAGTGTCCACAGGGCCCCCTTACCTTAGTGTCCACAGGGCCCCCCTTACCCTTAGTGTCCACAGGGCACCCCTTACCTTAGTGTCTACAGGGCCCCCCTTACCTTAGTGTCTACAGGGCCCCCTTACCTTAGTGTCCACAGGGCCCCCCTTACCTTAGTGTCCACAGGGCCCCCCCTTACCTTAGTGTCCACAGGGCCCCCCTTACCTTAGTGTTCACAGGGCCCCCCTTACCTTAGTGTCCACAGGGCCCCCCTTACCTTAGTGTCCACAGGGCCCCCCTTACCTTAGTGTCCACAGGGCCCCCTTACCTTAGTGTCCACAGGGCCCCCCTTACCTTAGTGTCCACAGGGCCCCCCTTACCTTAGTGTCCACAGGGCACACCTTACCTTAGTGTCCACAGGGCCCCCTTACCTTAGTGTCCACAGGGCCCCCCTTACCTTAGTGTCTACAGGGCACCCCTTACCTTAGTGTCCACAGGGCCCCCTTACCTTAGTGTCCACAGGGCACCCCTTACCTTAGTGTCCACAGGGCCCCCTTACCTTAGTGTCCACAGGGCCCCCCTTACCTTAGTGTCCACAGGGCCCCCCTTACCTTAGTGTCCACAGGGCACCCCTTACCTTAGTGTCCACAGGGCACCCCTTACCTTAGTGTCCACAGGGCCCCCCTTACCTTAGTGTCCACAGGGCCCCCCTTACTTTAGTGTCCACAGGGCCCCCCTTACCTTAGTGTCCAAAGGGCACCCCTTACCTTAGTGTCCACAGGGCCCCCCTTACCTTAGTGTCCACAGGGCCCCCCTTACCTTAGTGTCCAAAGGGCCCCCCTTACCTTAGTGTCCACAGGGCCCCCTTACCTTAGTGTCCACAGGGCCCCCCCTTACCTTAGTGTCCACAGGGCCCCCTTACCTTAGTGTCCACAGGGCACCCCTTACCTTAGTGTCCACAGGGCCCCCTTACCTTAGTGTCCACAGGGCCCCCCTTACCTTAGTGTCCACAGGGCCCCCTTACCTTAGTGTCCACAGGGCACCCCTTACCTTAGTGTCCACAGGGCCCCCCTTACCTTAGTGTCCACAGGACACCCCTTACCTTAGTGTCCACAGGGCCCCCCTTACCTTAGTGTCCACAGGGCACCCCTTACCTTAGTGTCCACAGGGCCCCCTTACCTTAGTTTCCACAGGGCCCCCTTACCTTAGTGTCCACAGGGCCCCCCTTACCTTAGTGTCCACAGGGCCCCCTTACCTTAGTGTCCACAGGGCCCCCCTTACCTTAGTGTCCACAGGGCCCCCTTACCTTAGTGTCCACAGGGCACCCCTTACCTTAGTGTCCACAGGGCCCCCTTACCTTAGTGTCCACAGGGCCCCCCTTACCTTAGTGTCCACAGGGCCCCCCTTACCTTAGTGTCCACAGGGCACCCCTTACCTTAGTGTCCACAGGGCACCCCTTACCTTAGTGTCCACAGGGCCCCCCTTACCTTAGTGTCCACAGGGCCCCCTTACCTTAGTGTCCACAGGGGCCCCCCTTACCTTAGTGTCCACAGGGCCCCCCTTACCTTAGTGTCCACAGGGCACCCCTTACCTTAGTGTCCACAGGGCCCCCCTTACCTTAGTGTCCACAGGGCACCCTTACCTTAGTGTCTACAGGGCACCCCTTACCTTAGTGTCCACAGGGCACACCTTACCTTAGTGTCCACAGGGCCCCCTTACCTTAGTGTCCACAGGGCCCCCCTTACCTTAGTGTCTACAGGGCACCCCTTACCTTAGTGTCCACAGGGCCCCCTTACCTTAGTGTCTACAGGGCCCCCCTTACCTTAGTGTCCACAGGGCCCCCTTACCTTAGTGTCCACAGGGCCCCCTTACCTTAGTGTCTACAGGGCACCCCTTACCTTAGTGTCCACAGGGCCCCCTTACCTTAGTGTCCACAGGGCACCCCGGCCCTTACCTTAGTGTCTACAGGGCCCCCTTACCTTAGTGTCCACAGGGCCCCCCTTACCTTAGTGTCCACAGGGCACCCCTTACCTTAGTGTCCACAGGGCCCCCTTACCTTAGTGTCCACAGGGCCCCCCTTACCTTAGTGTCCACAGGGCCCCCTTACCTTAGTGTCCACAGGGCACCCCTTACCTTAGTGTCCACAGGGCCCCCTTACCTTAGTGTCCACAGGGCCCCCCTTACCTTAGTGTCCACAGGGCCCCCTTACCTTAGTGTCCACAGGGCACCCCTTACCTTAGTGTCCACAGGGCCCCCTTACCTTAGTGTCCACAGGGCACCCCTTACCTTAGTGTCCACAGGGCACCCCTTACCTTAGTGTCCACAGGGCCCCCCTTACCTTAGTGTCCACAGGGTCCCCTTACCTTAGTGTCCACAGGGCCCCCCTTACCTTAGTGTCCACAGGGCACCCCTTACCTTAGTGTCCACAGGGCCCCCCTTACCTTAGTGTCCACAGGGCCCCCCTTACCTTAGTGTCCACAGGGCCCCCCTTACCTTAGTGTCCACAGGGCACCCTTACCTTAGTGTCTACAGGGCACCCCTTACCTTAGTGTCCACAGGGCCCCCTTACCTTAGTGTCCACAGGGCCCCCCTTACCTTAGTGTCCACAGGGCCCCCCTTACCTTAGTGTCCACAGGGCCCCCCTTACCTTAGTGTCCACAGGGTACCCCTTACCTTAGTGTCCACAGGGCCCCCTTACCTTAGTGTCCACAGGGCCCCCTTACCTTAGTGTCCACAGGGCCCCCCTTACCTTAGTGTCCACAGGGCCCCCCTTACCTTAGTGTCCACAGGGCACCCCTTACCTTAGTGTCCACAGGGCCCCCCTTACCTTAGTGTCCACAGGGCCCCCCTTACCTTAGTGTCCACAGGGCCCCCCTTACCTTAGTGTCCACAGGGCACCCCTTACCTTAGTGTCCACAGGGCCCCCCTTACCTTAGTGTCCACAGGGCCCCCCTTACCTTAGTGTCCACAGGGCCCCCCTTACCTTAGTGTCCACAGGGCACCCCTTACCTTAGTGTCCACAGGGCCCCCCTTACCTTAGTGTCCACAGGGACCCCCTTACCTTAGTGTCCACAGGGCCCCCTTACCTTAGTGTTCACAGGGCCCCCTTACCTTAGTGTCCACAGGGCCCCCCTTACCTTAGTGTCCACAGGGCCCCCCTTACCTTAGTGTCCACAGGGCCCCCTTACCTTAGTGTCCACAGGGCCCCCCTTACCTTAGTGTCCACAGGGCCCCCTTACCTTAGTGTCCACAGGGCACACCTTACCTTAGTGTCCACAGGGCCCCCTTACCTTAGTGTCCACAGGGCCCCCCTTACTTTAGTGTCCACAGGGCCCCCCTTACCTTAGTGTCCACAGGGCACCCCTTACCTTAGTGTCCACAGGGCACCCCTTACCTTAGTGTCCACAGGGCCCCCCTTACCTTGGTGTCCACAGGGCCCCCCTTACCTTAGTGTCCACAGGGCCCCCCTTACCTTAGTGTCCACAGGGCACCCCTTACCTTAGTGTCCACAGGGCCCCCCTTACCTTAGTGTCCACAGGGCCCCCCTTACCTTAGTGTCCACAGGGCCCCCCTTACCTTAGTGTCCACAGGGCCCCCCTTACCTTAGTGTCCACAGGGCCCCCCTTACCTTAGTGTCCACAGGGCCCCCTTACCTTAGTGTCCACAGGGCCCCCCTTACCTTAGTGTCCACAGGGCCCCCTTACCTTAGTGTCCACAGGGCACCCCTTACCTTAGTGTCCACAGGGCCCCCTTACCTTAGTGTCCACAGGGCCCCCCTTACCTTAGTGTCCACAGGGCACCCCTTGCCTTAGTGTCCACAGGGCCCCCTTACCTTAGTGTCCACAGAGCCCCCTTACCTTAGTGTCCACAGGGCACCCCTTACCTTAGTGTCCACAGGGCCCCCCTTACCTTAGTGTCCACAGGGCCCCCCTTACCTTAGTGTCCACAGGGCACCCCTTACCTTAGTGTCTACAGGGCACCCCTTACCTTAGTGTCCACAGGGCACCCCCTTACCTTAGTGTCCACAGGGCCCCCCTTACCTTAGTGTCCACAGGGCCCCCCTTACCTTAGTGTCCACAGGGCACCCCTTACCTTAGTGTCCACAGGGCACCCCTTACCTTAGTGTCCACAGGGCCCCCCTTACCTTAGTGTCCACAGGGCACCCCTTACCTTAGTGTCCACAGGGCCCCCTTACCTTAGTGTCCACAGGGCCCCCCTTACCTTAGTGTCCACAGGGCCCCCCTTACCTTAGTGTCCACAGGGCCCCCTTACCTTAGTGTCCACAGGGCCCCCCTTACCTTAGTGTCCACAGGGCACCCCTTACCTTAGTGTCCACAGGGCCCCCTTACCTTAGTGTCCACAGGGCCCCCCTTACCTTAGTGTCCACATGGCACCCCTTACCTTAGTGTCCACAGGGCCCCCTTACCTTAGTGTCCACAGGGCACCCCTTACCTTAGTGTCCACAGGGCCCCCTTACCTTAGTGTCCACAGGGCACCCCTTACCTTAGTGTCCACAGGGCACCCCTTACCTTAGTGTCCACAGGGCCCCCCTTACCTTAGTGTCCACAGGGTCCCCTTACCTTAGTGTCCACAGGGCCCCCCTTACCTTAGTGTCCACAGGGCACCCCTTACCTTAGTGTCCACAGGGCCCCCCTTACCTTAGTGTCCACAGGGCCCCCCTTACCTTAGTGTCCACAGGGCCCCCCTTACCTTAGTGTCCACAGGGCACCCCTTACCTTAGTGTCCACAGGGCCCCCCTTACCTTAGTGTCCACAGGGCCCCCCTTACCTTAGTGTCCACAGGGCCCCCCTTACCTTAGTGTCCACAGGGCCCCCTTACCTTAGTGTCCACAGGGCCCCCCTTACCTTAGTGTCCACAGGGCCCCCCTTACCTTAGTGTCCACAGGGCACCCCTTACCTTAGTGTCCACAGGGCCCCCCTTACCTTAGTGTCCACAGGGCCCCCCTTACCTTAGTGTCCACAGGGCCCCCCTTACCTTAGTGTCCACAGGGCCCCCTTACCTTAGTGTCCACAGGGCCCCCCTTACCTTAGTGTCCACAGGGCCCCCTTACCTTAGTGTCCACAGGGCACCCCTTACCTTAGTGTCCACAGGGCCCCCTTACCTTAGTGTCCACAGGGCCCCCCTTACCTTAGTGTCTACAGGGCACCCCTTACCTTAGTGACCACAGGGCCCCCTTACCTTAGTGTCCACAGGGCACCCCTTACCTTAGTGTCCACAGGGCCCCCTTACCTTAGTGTCCACAGGGCCCCCCTTACCTTAGTGTCCACAGGGCCCCCCTTACCTTAGTGTCCACAGGGCACCCCTTACCTTAGTGTCCACAGGGCCCCCCTTACCTTAGTGTCCACAGGGCCCCCCTTACCTTAGTGTCCACAGGGCCCCCCTTACCTTAGTGTCCACAGGGCCCCCCTTACCTTAGTGTCCACAGGGCCCCCTTACCTTAGTGTCCACAGGGCACCCCTTACCTTAGTGTCCACAGGGCACCCCTTACCTTAGTGTCCACAGGGCCCCCCTTACCTTAGTGTCCACAGGGCCCCCCTTACCTTAGTGTCCACAGGGCCCCCCTTACCTTAGTGTCCACAGGGCACCCCTTACCTTAGTGTCCACAGGGCACCCCTTACCTTAGTGTCCACAGGGCCCCCCTTACCTTAGTGTCCACAGGGCCCCCTTACCTTAGTGTCCACAGGGCACCCCTTACCTTAGTGTCCACAGGGCACCCCTTACCTTAGTGTCCACAGGGCCCCCCTTACCTTAGTGTCCACAGGGCCCCCTTACCTTAGTGTCCACAGGGCACCCCTTACCTTAGTGTCCACAGGGCCCCCCTTACCTTAGTGTCCACAGGGCCCCCTTACCTTAGTGTCCACAGGGCCCCCCTGGGCCCTTACCTTAGTGTCCACAGGGCCCCCCTTACCTTAGTGTCCACAGGGCACCCCTTACCTTAGTGTCCACAGGGCCCCCCTTACCTTAGTGTCCACAGGGCACCCTTACCTTAGTGTCTACAGGGCACCCCTTACCTTAGTGTCTACAGGGCCCCCTTACCTTAGTGTCCACAGGGCCCCCCTTACCTTAGTGTCCACAGGGCCCCCCTTACCTTAGTGTCCACAGGGCCCCCCTTACCTTAGTGTCCACAGGGCCCCCCTTACCTTAGTGTCCACAGGGCACCCCTTACCTTAGTGTCCACAGGGCCCCCTTACCTTAGTGTCCACAGGGCCCCCTTACCTTAGTGTCCACAGGGCCCCCTTACCTTAGTGTCCACAGGGCCCCCCTTACCTTAGTGTCCACGGGGCACCCCTTACCTTAGTGTCCACAGGGCCCCCCTTACCTTAGTGTCCACAGGGCCCCCCTTACCTTAGTGTCCACAGGGCCCCCCTTACCTTAGTGTCCACAGGGCCCCCTTACCTGAGTGTCCACAGGGCCCCCCTTACCTTAGTGTCCACAGGGCACCCCTTTTCTTAGTGTCCACAGGGCACCCCTTACCTTAGTGTCCACAGGGCCCCCCTTACCTTAGTGTCCACAGGGCCCCCTTACCTTAGTGTCCACAGGGCACCCCTTACCTTAGTGTCCACAGGGCCCCCCTTACCTTAGTGTCCACAGGGCCCCCCTTACCTTAGTGTCCACAGGGCCCCCCTTACCTTAGTGTCCACAGGACACCCCTTACCTTAGTGTCCACAGGGCCCCCCTTACCTTAGTGTCCACAGGGCCCCCTTACCTTAGTGTCCACAGGGCACCCCTTACCTTAGTGTCCACAGGGCCCCCCTTACCTTAGTGTCCACAGGGCCCCCCTTACCTTAGTGTCCACAGGGCCCCCCTTACCTTAGTGTCCACAGGGCACCCCTTACCTTAGTGTCCACAGGGCACCCCTTACCTTAGTGTCCACAGGGCCCCCTTACCTTAGTGTCCACAGGGCCCCCCTTACCTTAGTGTCCACAGGGCCCCCTTACCTTAGTGTCCACAGGGCCCCCCTTACCTTAGTGTCCACAGGGCCCCCCTTACCTTAGTGTCCACAGGGCCCCCTTACCTGAGTGTCCACAGGGCCCCCCTTACCTTAGTGTCCACAGGGCACCCCTTTTCTTAGTGTCCACAGGGCACCCCTTACCTTAGTGTCCACAGGGCCCCCTTACCTTAGTGTCCACAGGGCCCCCCTTACCTTAGTGTCCACAGGGCCCCCCTTACCTTAGTGTCCACAGGGCCCCCTTACCTTAGTGTCCACAGGGCCCCCTTACCTTAGTGTCCACAGGGCCCCCTTACCTTAGTGTCCACAGGGCCCCCCTTACCTTAGTGTCCACAGGGCACCCCTTACCTGAGTGTCCACAGGGCCCCCCTTACCTTAGTGTCCACAGGGCACCCCTTACCTGAGTGTTCACAGGGCCCCCCTTACCTTAGTTCCACAGGGCCCCCCTTACCTTAGTGTCCACAGGGCACCCCTTACCTTAGTGTCCACAGGGCCCCCCTTACCTTAGTGTCCACAGGGCCCCCCTTACCTTAGTGTCCACAGGGCCCCCTTACCTTAGTGTCCACAGGGCACCCCTTACCTTAGTGTCCACAGGGCACCCCTTACCTTAGTGTCCACAGGGCACCCCTTACCTTAGTGTCCACAGGGCACCCCTTACCTTAGTGTCTACAGGGCACCCCTTACCTTAGTGTCCACAGGGCCCCCTTACCTTAGTGTCCACAGGGCACCCCTTACCTTAGTGTCCACAGGGCCCCCTTACCTTAGTGTCTACAGGGCACCCCTTACCTTAGTGTCCACAGGGCACCCCTTACCTTAGTGTCCACAGGGCACCCCTTACCTTAGTGTCTACAGGGCACCCCTTACCTTAGTGTCCACAGGGCCCCCTTACCTTAGTGTCCACAGGGCACCCCTTACCTTAGTGTCCACAGGGCCCCCCTTACCTTAGTGTCTACAGGGCACCCCTTACCTTAGTGTCCACAGGGCACCCCTTACCTTAGTGTCCACAGGGCCCCCTTACCTTAGTGTCCACAGGGCCCCCTTACCTTAGTGTCCACAGGGCACCCCTTACCTTAGTGTCCACAGGGCACCCCTTACCTTAGTGTCCACAGGGCACCCCTTACCTTAGTGTCCACAGGGCCCCCTTACCTTAGTGTCCACAGGGCCCCCTTACCTTAGTGTCCACAGGGCACCCCTTACCTTAGTGTCCACAGGGCCCCCCTTACCTTAGTGTCCACAGGGCCCCCTTACCTTAGTGTCCACAGGGCACCCCTTACCTTAGTGTCCACAGGGCACCCCTTACCTTAGTGTCCACAGGGCCCCCTTTACCTTAGTGTCCACAGGGCACCCCTTACCTTAGTGTCCACAGAGCCCCCTTACCTTAGTGTCCACAGGGCACCCCTTACCTTAGTGTCCACAGGGCCCCCTTACCTTAGTGTCCACAGGACACCCCTTACCTTAGTGTCCGCAGGGCACCCCTTACCTTAGTGTCCACAGGGCACCCCTTACCTTAGTGTCCACAGGGCCCCCTTACCTTAGTGTCCACAGGGCCCCCTTACCTTAGTGTCCACAGGGCACCCCTTACCTTAGTGTCCACAGGGCCCCCTTACCTTAGTGTCCACAGGGCACCCCTTACCTGAGTGTCCACAGGGCACCCCTTACCTTAGTGTCCACAGGGCACCCCTTACCTTAGTGTCCACAGGGCACCCCTTACCTTAGTGTCCACAGGGCACCCCTTACCTTAGTGTCCACAGGGCACCCCTTACCTTAGTGTCCACAGGGCCCCCCTTACCTTAGTGTCCACAGGGCCCCCCTTACCTTAGTGTCCACAGGGCACCCCTTACCTTAGTGTCCTCCCTTGCTTGGAGGCAGGGAAGAGAAGGGAGGGAGGGGGGAGACTTCAGTTACAGACATTGGATGGTGAGCTCACTCACCCGAGGATGGAGGCTCAGGCATTGACACCTTCCATCCACCATGTATCTGAGCTCAGTTGCTGAGCTTCAAACTTCCAACCTTTCCTGAGGCACAGAACACTGGGGATTGGAGTGTAGGTGGGCAGACAGAGGGGTAGGGGTGGGAAGGGGAGGAGCAGATCAAGCCCTCTCTCCTGTCTGTGTATGAGGGGGGGGGGCATGTGCACACCTGTGCACTTGGCATTTGTGGTACTTGATTACTTGGGGAGCCACAGTCCATTCTGAATATTGTGTCCGGGTTTCAGGTGGTCTGAAACCCGGACACATGATTCAAAACCCGAACTGTTCGGGTGAATCCCGGACAGGTAGCAACCCTAGGCTGCCCCCTCCACTCCTCCCACAGACTTGTTCACTCTGGCTGATCCCACAGCTGAAGGAGAAAGAAACGAGGACACAGCAGCCAGAGTGTCTTCATCTGCAGGCATGCTGTAAGTTACTGCACTGCTGCACATGTCACTACATAGAGTCCTAACCTGGCACCATACCACCCCAGCCTGCCCTATGCCACTGCACCCTGCCCTATGCGTGCCACTGCACCCTGCCCTATATCACCCCAACCTGCTCTATACCACCCCAACCTGCCCTATGCCACCCCAACTTGCCCTATGCCACCCCAACCTGCCCTATATCACCCCAACTTGCCCTATGCCCCCGCAACCTGCTCTATACCACCCCACCCTGCCCTATACCACCCCACCCTGCCCTATGCCACCGCACCCTGCCCTATGCCACCCCAACCTGCCCTATGTCACCGCACCCTGCCCTATGCCACCGCACCCTGCCCTATGTCACCGCAACCTGCCCTGTGCCACCGCAACCTGCCATATATCACTCCAGCCTGCCCTATGCCACCGCAACCTGCCCTATATCACCCCAACTTGCCCTATGCCACCGCAACCTGCTCTATACCACCCCAACCTGCCCTATGCCAACGCACCCTGCCCTATGCCACCCCAACCTGCCCTATGTCACCGCAACCTGCCCTATGCCACCGCAACTTGCCATATATCACCCCAACCTGCCCTATGCCACCCCAACCTGCCCTATGTCATCGCAACCTGCCCTATGCCACCGCAACCTGCCATATATCACCCCAACCTGCCCTATGCCACCCCAACCTGCCCTATGTCACCGCAACCTGCCCTATGCCACCGCAACCTGTCATATATCACTCCAGCCTGCCCTATGCCACCAAAAACTGCCCTATATCACCCCAACCTGCCCTATGCCACCCAGCCTGCCATATACCACCCCAACCTGCCCTATGCCACCCCAGCCTGCCCTATATCATCCCAACCTACCCTATATCACCCCAACCTGCCCTATGCCACCCCAGCCTGCCCTATATCATCCCAACCTGCCCTATGCCACCCCAGCCTGCCCTATATCATCCCAACCTGCCCTATGCCACCCCAGCCTGTCCTATATCACCCCAACCTGCCCTATATCGCCCCAGCACGCCCAATACCACCCTATACTTTAATTTACAGGGGTCATTTGGGGGTGAGCCTCGTGACCATGCGCTGCCTGCAGGGCGCTGGGAAGGAAAGACAGGAGGGGGGTGACACCATGTTTTGGCGCACCAGGTGACACCAACCCTAGTGACGCCACTGCCCCAGTGCACTCTCAGCTGCGAGTCGGAGCCGCACTCGAGTGACAGTGACACCCGTCGGCACATCAGGGGGCGGGACCCGCAATGATCCCCTTCTCTCTGGCAAGGTGGCCGCGGCACTGATGATCTGATCAGTCTCGGCTCGGCTGTCTCACACAGCCGAGCAGAGTGAAGCCGCCTCCCCCTCCTCCTTTATGTCCAAACAGGGGGAGGGGACCCAAGATGCAGCCCTGCGCTGATCTGAGGTACATTATGGGTCTGAAGGGGGGGTCTGTATTGTAGGGGGTCTGTATTGTAGGCGGGTTTCTGTAATGTAGGGGTGGTCTGAAATGTAGGGGGGTCTGTAATGTAGGGGGGGCTGTAATGTAGGGGGGTTCTGTATTGTAGGGGGATCTGAAATGTAGGGGGGTTCTGTATTGTAGAGGGGTCTGTAATGTAGGGGGGTTCTGTATTGTAGGGGGGGGGCTGAAATGTTGGGGGGTTCTGTATTGTAGGGGGGTCTGAAATTTAGGGGGGTTCTATATTGTAGGGGGTCTGTAATGTAGGGGGGTTCTGTATTGTAGGGGGGGTCTGAAATGTAAGGGGGTTCTGTATTGTAGGGGGTTCTGTATTGTAGGGGGGTCTGTAATGTAGGGGGGTTCTGTATTGTAGGGGGGTCTGAAATTTATGAGGGTTCTGTATTGTATGGGGGTCTGTAATGTAGGGGGGTTCTGTATTGTAGGGGGTCTGTAATGTAGGGGGTTCTGTATTGTAGGGGGGGTCTGAAATGTAAGGGGGTTCTGTATTGTAGGGGGTTCTGTATTGTAGGGGGGTCTGTAATGTAGGGGGGTTCTGTATTGTAGGGGGGTCTGAAATTTATGGGGGTTCTGTATTGTACGGGGGTCTGTAATGTAGGAGGGTTCTGTATTGTAGGGGGGGTCTGAAATGTAGGGGGTTCTGTATTTTAGGAGTGTCTGAAATGTAGGTGGGGTCTGTATTGTAGGAGGGTCTGTATTGTAGGGGGTCTCTAATGTAGGGGGTTCTGTATTGAAGGGGGGTCTGAAATGTAGGAAGGTTCTGTATTGTAGGGGGGACTGAAATGTAGGGGGGTTCTGTATTGTAGGGGGGGTCTGAAATGTAGGGGGGTTTGTATTGTAGGGGGGTCTGTAATGTAGGGGGGTTCTGTATTGTAGGGGGATCTGAAATGTAGGGGGTTCTGTATTTTAGGGAGTCTGAAATGTAGGGGAGTCTGTATTTTAGGGGGGTCTGTATTGTAGGGGGGTTCTGTATTGTAGGGGGGTCTGTATTGTAGAGGGGGGTCTGTATTGTAGGGGGTCTGTACTGTAGGGAGGGGGTCTGTAATGTAGGGGGGTCTGTATTGTAGAGGGGTCTGTATTGTAGGGGGTTCTGTAATGTAGGGGGGTCTGTACTGTAGGGAGGGGGTCTGTAATGTAGGGGGGTCTGTATTGTAGAGGGGGTCTGTAATGTAGGGGGGTCTGTACTGTAGGGATGGGGTCTGCACTGTAGGGAGGGGGTCTGTACTGTAGGCAGGGGGTCTGTACTGTAGGGAGGTCTGTGTAACATGCAGGGGGTTCAGAACTGTTAGGGGGTGTCTGTGTAACAAACTGTGGGGGGGCTGTGTAATGTAAAGGGGTCCAGAGGCGCAGGGTGCTGTGTAATGTAAAGGGGTCCAGAGGTGCAGGGTGCTGTGTAATGTAAAGGGGTCCAGAGGTGCAGGGTGCTGTGTAATGTAAAGGGGTCCAAAGGTACAAGGTGCTGGGACACCCCACATCCCATCATTAACCACGGCCGCGAAGCGCCACCGCCGTAAAGCCCCCCCCCCCCCCCCCCCCGGGCTGCTCAGTCTAAAATGCCCGGGCCTATTTTTTGTCCCAGTCCAGGCCTGATATACGGGGTGTATATATTGTGTATATAGTATATATGGGGAGTATATATGGATTATATAGAGAGTGTATATAGTATATATGGGGTGTATATATGGGGTATATAGAGAATGTATATAGTATATATGGGGTGTATATATGGAGTATATAGAGTGTATATAGTATAAACAGGGGGTATATATGGAGTATATAGAGAATGTATATAGTATATATGGGGGGTATATATGGAGTATATAGAGAGTGTATATAGTATATACGGTGTGTATGTATGGAGTATATAGAGAGTGTATATAGTATATACAGGGTGTATATATGGAGTATATAGAGAGTGTATATAGTATATACGGTGTGTATGTATGGAGTATATAGAGAGTGTATATAGTATATACGGGGTGTATGTATGGAGTATATAGAGGGTGTATATAGTATATACGGGGTGTATATATGGGGTGTGTATAGTATATATGGGGTGTATATATGGAGTATATAGAGAGTGTATATAGTATATACAGGGTGTATATATGGAGTATATAGAGAGTGTATATAGTATATACAGGGTGTATATATGGAGTATATAGAGAGTGTATATAGTATATATGGGGGTATATATATGGAGTATATAGAGAGTGTATATAGTATATATGGGGTGTATATATGGAGTATATAGAGAGTGTATATAGTATATATGGGGTGTATATAGTATATACGGGGGGTATATATGGGGGTATATACAGGGGGTATATAAGAGGTATACACAGACTGGCTACAGGAGGGGCTCATGTGGTACACAGATCAGTCCTGTCAATGTAAGAAGGTTCTCCTAACGACATCTCGTTATGTGTATAGAAGACACCTGTCCACAGAATCTCTTACCTCCAATCACAGCTCACCATCATGGGGGAGACCAAAGATCTGTCAGAGGACGTCGGGGAGAAGATTGGAGACCTGCACAAGGCTGGAATGGGCTACAAGACCATCAGCAAGAAGCTCGGTGAGGAGGAGACAACAGTTGGAGGGATTATTATTCACAAAATGGAAGAAATACAAAATTACCATCAATCGTCCTCGGTCTGGAGCTCCATGGAAGATTTCTCCTCATGGGGTGAGGATGGTCATGAGAAATATGAGGGATCCGCCCAGAACTACATGGGAGGAGGAGCTTGTGAAGGATCTCAAGGCAGTTGGGACCACAGTCACCAAACACACCATTGGTGACACAATACACCGCCATGGATTGAAATCCTGCAGCCCCCCACCCCAGAAATGTAATTTCCTGCTTGTGTGATTGGCTGACTGATTTTCCCAGAAGTCTACACTAAGATACAAGTCAGATTTTGGGCATCCCCTGCAACACAAATCTCTTTTCTGGTGAGATAAACTTCCAAAGGAAAATCAAATGTAAATGGTGACCAGAGACCCCCTACTATATCAGATTTCCCCTTTACACCAGAGTCTGCAGAGTGAATACACTACGCTAAAGGGGTTCACTGATGTCAGAGGGGAGTGAGAACCCGTATATCAGTGTCCCCCCTTACCTCAGGGTCACCACTCCCTCTTACATCAGTGATCCCCCCACAGAGTGACTGACTGGTCACCACTGGTCTGGAGCCGTCACACACTGACTTCCTGCACCCCTAGTTTCAATACTTTGATTTACATGGCTGAAGGTGGGAATTGTTGGTAAAATGCGGTGATAGTGATGCTAGAAGAGCATACTATGTGGAAGATGGACGGTGTAACCGCACTCCTGTCCAATGGTGATTCTTTCACTTGGTCATAGATGGTCTCCTTGATGCTTCCGGTGAATCAGTCATCCTCTCTGTCCAAAATGTGACCTCATTGTGATCCAAGGGCAGTGAAGACACTTTGAAAGAAGATTTATATAGAACAGAGGTGTGTAGGAGGAATGTCCTAAGCTGGTCACTGTGGGATTATAGGTGGCTGTGGAAATGTTTAGTAAATTAACTTTGTTCCAAAATCTCATAACTCTTCATATTATACAGGATCCTCTCCAACAACCTGAATTGCATTCACTCTGATTTTATTGTTTTTGTTTTTAATCATGATCAGAGCTATTTGATGCCTCTAACCCAAGGATGCAGGACGCCAACAAGAAGGTCAATCAGTACGCTCTGGAGTCTGCGGTGGTCATGATCCCGATTCTGAAGGACAGTCTGCACCATGTGTTAGTCCCTATGGTGACCGTCATCACAGACAACCTGAACTCCAAGCACACCGGTATCTACACAGCCACAGTGACCGTCCTGGACACGCTCATGAAAAATATAGGTAAAGTCATTGCTGACTGTATCCGGTACTCTTCCTTCCAGACGAAGAGGACCGTCCACCTCCATGTTATATTCCTTATTGCTGGCTTTATAGCCTGTAATCTTTATTGTTTCTTTTCTTTTCTTGCAAACACTCCTCTCACATTCTTTTGGAAAATCATTTTTTTAACTCTGATTTGTTGGTTTACATTAGAAAGTTTTTAGCAAACTTCATTCATTTCAGATTATTGACGGCTTTTGTTTAGTAGGTGCTGAAATAAACATATTTGATGCCTTTGTATAAATATTTTAAAAGAAGAGAGCGTTCTGTCTTTTTCATGATGATCCGGAGGGGCTTCCCGTATTGCTTGTGTACACGGCCTTTGCTGAACACATCATAGGCAGGTGAATGAATTCTCATTGACTTCAATGGAACAGTGTATGTAGCAACCCCATGACCCCAAAAGGCATATGAGGAACCTCAGACCAGCATTTTACCCCCAGGTCTAGTCCTCAATGGTGTAGTGTATGTAGAACCCCATGACCTCAAAAGACATTTGAGGAACCTTAGACCAGCATTTCACCCCCCAGGTCTAGTCCTCAATGGTGTAGTGCATGTAGAACCCTATGACTCTCAAACGCATATGGGGAACTTCAGACCTGCATTTAACCGCTAGGTCTAGTCCGCAATGGAGTAATGTATGCAGCAAGCCCATGACCTCCAAAGACACACAAGGAAGCTTAGACCAGCATTTCACCCCCAGGTCTAGTCCTCAATGGAGAAGAATATGTAGCAACCCCCTGACCTCCAAGTGCATATGAGGATCTTCAAATACGGCGAAGGCCAGCATTTCACCCCAAGGACTAGTCCTCAATGGAATAGTGTATGTAGCAACCCCATGGCCTCCAAAGACATATAAGGAACCTCAGACTAGCATTTCTGCCCCCAGGTCTAGTCCTCAATGGAGTAGAATATGTAGCAACCCCATGACCCCCAAAGACACATGAGGAACCTCAGACCAGCATTTCACCCCAATGTCTAGTCCTCAATGGAGTAGTGTATGTAGCAACCCCCTGACCTCTAAGTGCATATGAGGATCTTCAAATACGGCGAAGGCCAGCATTTCACCCCAAGGTCTAGTCCTCAATGGAGTAGTGTATGTAGCAACCCCCTGACCTCCAAGTGCATATGAGGATCTTCAAATACGGCGAACGCCAGCATTTCACCCCAAGGTCTAGTCCTCAATGGAGTAGTAAATGTAGCAAACCCATGACCCCCAAAGACATATGAGGAACCTCAGACTAGCATTTCACCCCCAGGTCTAGTCCTCAATGGAGTAGAATATGTAGCAGCCCCCTGACCTCCAAATGCATATGAGGATCTTCAAATACGGCGAAGGCCAGCATTTCACCCCAAGGTCTAGTCCTCAAGTCCTTACCTGTCCAGCGCGAGCGCAATGTCGGTAGACGAGGTTGAGCAGTTGCTCGGTCCTCGGATGCTGCCGCCCCCATTCTCGGTGAGGGAATCAGGAAGTGAAGCCTTGCGGCTTCACTGACCGGTTCCCTACTGCGCATGCACAAGTAGCGCAGCGCACCATCACTGGTCCCCGCTCTCTCCTGGGAACAGTGTGTTTCCCAGAAGACAGCGGGGGAGTGCAGGTAGGGGCGTGTCTGCCACAGGAGTGTATTCCCTGAAGTGGGTGCAAATACCTGTCTTAGACAGGTATCTGCACCCCCCTCCCCCCTGAAAGGTGCCAAATGTGACACTGGAAAGGGGGAGGGATCCGAAAAGCGGAAGTTCCATTTTTGGGTGGAACTCCGCTTTAACACAACTCTCTGACCTGACAATGACCACTTCACTTAAAACATTTCCTGAAATATGTAAAAGCCTTCAATTTCTAGATTCAGAACTCTTCCGTTATCTACAGATCGAAAAAAAATGTATGCCATTTATACAAGGTAGAGATAATCTTTGTGACCTAACGCATTTCGAACGTATATATGTAAAAATGACCCCCACTCAAAAGGTCTCATGTCAATATTATATAGTCACCTGAAAACTTTGCCTTAAGCCTCGTACACACGACCGGTTTCCTCGGCAAGAAACGACAAGAAAACTGCTGGGAGATTTTTTTGCAGAGAAAACCGTTGGTGTGTATGGTTTCTCGTTGGGAAAACTGCCGGGAATCTCGATGAGAAAAATAGAGAACCTGCTCTCTATTTTCTCTTCAGGATTCTCGTTTTTCTCGTCGGGATTCTCGTCGGCCTGTTTCCCGACGAGAAAATCGGTCGTGTGTGCGCTTTTCCGAGTCTTAAAAAACCGCACATGCCCAGAAGCAAGTTATGAGACGGGAGCGCTCCTTCTGGTAAAACTAGCGTTCATAATGGATATATCACATTCCTCACGCTGTAACGGACTGAAAAGCACGAAGACTGAAAAGCGCGAATCGTCTCTCCCCAAACTTTTTACTAACACGAGATCAGCAAAAGCAGCCCAAGGGGTGGCGCCATTGGAATGGAACTTCCCCTTTATAGTGCCGTCGTACTTGTTGTACGTCACCGCGCTTTACAACGACGAGATTTTTGATTGACAGTGTGTATGCAAGGAAAGCTTGACAAGAATCTCGTCGAGAAAACCAACGTTTTTTTTTTAGGACGGGATTCTCGGCCGTGTGTACGAGGCTTCATACAAAAACACCCTCCTATGTGGAAAAATGGGAGAGTGATCTTGGTTTTTTACATGGATTCATCCAAATGGGACAAAATCTGGGCCAATACCAAAATATCTTCTCGAAATGTAGTAGCCCTAGAGGCGAACTATAAAGTAATTATGCGTTGGTATCTGGTCCCTGTTAGTATTGCGAAATATGCTCCCCAATACTCTCCACTTTGCTTTCACGGCTGTGGTGATCCAGGATCGCATTTTCATAACTTTTGGGATTGCCAGGTAGCAAAAAATTATTGGAAAGAAAAATTCAAAATTCTCTCTAATTTCCCAGATCCGACAATTGCGCTTCTAAATTCTAAGCCTACCCAAATCTCTTATACCCAATTTAACCACTTCAATACCATGCACTTATACAGCTTCCTGCCCAAGCCAATTTTCAGCTTTCAGCGCTGTCGCAATTTGAATGACAATTGCGCGGTCATGCAACACTGTACCCAAACAATTTTTTTTTATCATTTTGTTCCCACAAATAGAGCTTTCTTTCGGTGGTATTTGATCGCCTCTGTGATTTTTATTTTTTACATAACAAATAAAAAAGTGTGAAAATCTTGAAAAAAACTAAGTTTTTCTTTGTTTCTGTTAATTTTTTTTTGTAAATAAGTACCTTTTCTACTTCAATGACGGGCACTGATAAGGCGGCACTAACGGGCACTGATAAGGCGACACTGATGGGCACCGATGAGGTGGCACCAATGAGGTGGCACCGATGAGGTGGCACTGATGATGGGCACTGATGATGGGCACTGATGGGCACTGATAGGCGGCACTGATGGGCACTGATAGGCGGCACTGATGGGCACTGATATGTGGCACTGGTATGCGGCACTGATGGGCACTCATAGGCGGCACTGATGGGCACTCATAGGCGGCACTGATGGGCACTCATAGGCGGCACTGATGGGCACTTATAGGCAGCACTGATGGATACTTATGGGTGGCACTGATAGGTGGCACGAATGGGCACTGATAGGTGGGCACTTATGGGCACAGATGGGCACTGATAGGTGGCACTAATGGACACTGGTAGGTGGCACTGATGACTGGTGGCTGGCATTGCTGGGCATCATGCATTTTTTGTTGTGCCATGATGGTGCCAATCAGTGCCCATTTGTGGGCACTGATTGGCATATATTTTTTATCTATTTGTGCATGTGGATGGCCTTGGGGGACTTACCTGGCCATCCACATGCTTGGGGTTCCCTGGTGGTCCTGGGGGGCTTCCCTGGTGGTCCAGTGTGGGTATCCGAGGGGGGGCTGCGCTGATAAACAATCAGCGAGAACCCCCCCTGTCAGGAGAGCCGCCGATTGGCTCTCCTCTACTCGCGTCTGTCAGACGCGAGTGAGGAAGAGCCGATCAACGGCTCTTCCTGTTTACATTGTGATCAGCCGTGATTGGACACGGCTGATCACGTGGTAAAAAGCCTCCGCCGGAGGCTCTTTACCTAGATCAGTGTAGCGGTGTGTCAGACTGACACACCGCTCCACCGATCGCCGCGATGCGCGCGGCGGCTGTTATCCCGCAGGACGTCATATGACGTCCAGTGTGGATAACACAACCACTTCCCGGACGTCAATCTGCTATTGACTGGGCGGGAAGTGGTTAAACTTCTTCTACAAATTACCACAGCCGCAAAGCAGACCATTGCCAAAGCATGGAAGTCCTCATCATTAATGTTTTCTGAAACTAGGAATAGAATAAATCAAGCCATGATCCTCTCGAAAACAGATGCCATAGCCAACGATAATATACATACATTTGAGAAAATATGGAATCCTTGGGTGACCCATTTTTTTCCTCCTAATTTTGACACTTCTTTACTAAGACCTTGGTAACTTTGTAACTTTGTTTTGAATAACTGATGAACAGATACTATATGTATATATTGTCACTAAGAAATCCCCGGAAACCTCCACTAATCCTGACTTTTTTCTTCTTATCTTTACTTTCCTTTTAGTCTTTTCTTTTCTCCTTATTCTATCCCATCTTTTCCTATTTATTTTCTATAATAAAATGGTAGCGAAACACTCACTTTTACAATGTTCAATTATAACACAATAATAGATAGTAAGCTCCAATGTCCTATTATAAGTTACTGCATCTCGTAGTAATTAATACTATTTCTTTATTACATATCACTCTAAAAGTTAAAAGTTTAACAACTTTTCCATTTTTTGTTTCTCTTGATTATATAATTGTTAAAATTGATTGTAACACATTAGTTCTTTAAATAACATAAAGCTTACTTAAGTCTTCAATTGCTTGTAAATACGAGTAATACTAAGATTTGATATGTAAATTCAACTAATGCTATCATCTAATAATGTAATCAATATTTTGTTAATTGTTCCAATGTTTATATTTACAAAATCAATAAACAAATTTGACAAGTAAAAGTCTTCCTTTCATTTTTTTGAGCAGTGTATTTATATATATATATTATATACCTTATATACACTCACCCGCCAGACAACAAGGGGTTAAATGCTTCAACAAAGATTCCTAATGATTGGGTGGTATAAGCCTGCTGTATATACCAGTTATACCCTGTGGACAGCGGGTCCTGGTATGTACAGTGGTAGGAGGGGGTCAAGAAAAGATTGGCACAATGGTTACCACTAACAAGCCTCCCGCCCTAATTTCTGTGCCCGGGAGCATATAAAGTGTACAGTTCCCCACCACATGTACATTACAATGCCCAACACCTCACCCCGCAGGACGCCGCCTGGTGGCCAATTTGAGAATTGTTCTAACACCCCCTTACACAGTGGCAGACCTGTGCCTGGCAGGGAGGGTGAGGTCCACCATAGGATATGAACCGGATCATAGAATTCAGACACTGTGGAAATACGAATTTAAAAGATGAAGAAACACAAAGAAACATTAATTATTCAAGTTGATTTTATTTCCCACACTGAAGTGGGGCAGACATGGTGGAGCGGCTGGGGGGGGGGGTGGTAAGTACTTCTTCTTATGATTCAGGAGATTCCAAGTGACGATCAATGGTTGGCGATAACCTAAGAAATGATATTCAGATATAAGAAGATCGGTGAGATCTTTGTATAAAGTCGCACTTCTCCAAAGTAATAAAGTATCAACAATGTATCCGGTGCTTCCTCCTGTAACTTCATATCCCGTATACTGTATATATATCTATCTATCCATCTCTGTGTCCCGGCCACGTGAGCGATGGTCAGCCCTCCTCTGTAACTTCATATCCCGTATACTGTATATACACAGTGGGTACGGAAAGTCATCAGACCCCCTTACATTTCTCACTCTTTGTTATATTGCAGCCATTTGCTAAAATCATTTAAGTTATATTTAAAAATAAAAACTGAAATCTCACATGCTCCTAAGTATTCAGACCCTTTGCTCAGTATTTAGTATTTGCACCCTTTTGATGAGTCTTTTTGGGAAAGATACAACAAGTTTTTCACACCTGGATTTGGGGATCCTCTGCCAGTCCTCCTTGCAGATCCTCTCCAGTTCTGTCAGGTTGGATGGTAAATGTTGGTGGACGGCCATTTTTAGGTCTCTCCAGAGATGCTCAATTGGGTTTAAGTCGGGGCTCTGGCTGGGCCATTCAAGTCACGGAGTTGTTGTGAAGCCGCTCCTCCGTTATTTTAGCTGTGTGCTTAGGGTCATTGTCTTGTTGGGAGGTAAACCTTCGGCCCAGTCTGAGGTCCTGAGCACTCTGGAGAAGGTTTTCCTCCAGGATATCCCTGTACTTGGCCACATTCATCTTTCCCTCGATTGCAACCAGTCGTCCTGTCCCTGCAGCTGAAAAACACGCCCACAGCATGATGCTGCCACCACCATGCTTCACTGTTGGGACTGTATTGGACAGGTGATGAGCAGTGCCTGGTTTTCTCCACACACCGCTTAGAATTAAGGCCAAAAAGTTCTATCTTGGTCTCATCAGACCAGAGAATCTTATTTCTCACCATCTTGGAGTCCTTCAGGTGTTTTTTAGCAAACTCCATGCGGCTTTCATGTGTCTTGCACTGAGGAGAGGCTTCCGTCGGGCCCCTCTGCCATAAAGCCCCGACTGGTGGAGGGCTGCAGTGATGGTTGACTTTCTACAACTTTCTCCCATCTCCCGACTGCATCTCTGGAGCTCAGCCACAGTGATCTTTGGGTTCTTCTTTACCTCTCTCACCAAGGCTCTCCTCCCCCGATAGCTCAGTTTGGCCAGACGGCCAGCTCTAGGAAGGGTTCTGTTCGTCCCAAACGTCTTCCATGTAAGGATTATGGAGGCCACTGGGCTCTTAGGAACCTTAAGTGCAGCAACCTTGGCCAGATCTGTGCCTTGCCACAATTCTGTCTCTGAGCTCTTCAGGCAGATCCTTTGACCTCATGATTCTCATTTGCTCTGACATGCACTGTGAGCTGTAAGGTCTTCTATAGACAGGTGTGTGGCTTTCCTAATCAAGTCCAATCAGTATAATCAAACACAGCTGGACTCAAATGAAGGTGTAGAACCATCTCAAGGATGATCAGAAGAAATGGACAGCACCCGAGTTATATATATGAGTGTCACAGCAAAGGGTCTGAATACTTAGGAGCATGTGATATTTTTAGCTATGAGTAAGCATCTCACGATGTGAAACGCGTTAGCCAGTCCCTGTGTTCACCTTTCGGGTGTTTTTGCTGTATTTTGTGGATTTTATCAATAAATTAGCATCTTTTTGTTTATCACCTAATGTGATATTTCACTTTTTCTTTCTTAATAAATCTGCAAAAATGTCAACAATTCTGTGTTTTTCTGTCACTATGGGGGGCTGTGTGTACATTATGGGGTGCTGTGTGTACATTATGGGGGGCTGTGTGTACAATATGGGGGGCTGTGTGTACAATATGGGGGGCTGTGTGTACACTATGGGGAGCTGTGTGTACATTATGGGGGGCTGTGTGTACATTATGGGGGGCTGTGTGTACACTATGGGGGGCTGTGTGTACATTATGGGGAGCTGTGTGTACATTATGGGGTGCTGTGTGTACAATATGGGGTGCTGTGTGTACATTATGGGGGCTGTGTGGACATTATGGGGGGCTGTGTGGACACTATGGGGGGCTGTGTGGACATTATGGGGGGCTGTGTGTACATTATGGGGGGCTGTGTGTACATTATGGGGGCTGTGTGGACATTATGGGGGGCTGTGTGTACACTATGGGGGGCTGTGTGTACACTATGGGGTGCTGTGTGTACATTATGGGGTGCTGTGTGTACATTATGAGGTGCTGTGTGTACATTATGGGGTGCTGTGTGTACATTATGGGGGGCTGTGTGTACATTATGGGGGGCTGTGTGTACATTATGGGGTGCTGTGTGTACATTAATGAGGAAAAAATGAACTTAAATGATTTTAGCAAATGGCTGCAATATAACAAAGAGTGGAAAATGTAAGGGGGTCTGAATACTTTCCATCCCCTCTGTATATATATATATACACATCTATCTCTGTATCCCGGCCATGTGAGCGATGGTCAGCCTTCCGGGGTGTTTTCTATCCCTTCATCAGATGATAATTCTATTTCAATGTTTGATGAATCTGGAAACATTACTGTAAGGTGAACCCATAAGAAGAGAAATACGGGGGGGGAGGGGGATTTACCATCACTGGGCAACCTCCTGAAAATGCTAACTGTCTGGCTATTATGCAGACCCCTCTGGCTTTAGTATTCTCCAAGTCACTGACCTGGAGCGCTTACACAGATCAGGAGAGTGGGGGGGAGGCGACAGAAGAGGTTCTCTGTATAAATACTGACCTCGTCTATCCAGGTGTTGAAGAGGGACACGCGGGTGAATATGGTGGGCTTCTTCAGAGTGCCGCACCTCGCCACGCCATAGCTGACAAGGCCATCGATGTACCATCTACCATCCTCCGCCTGGCAGTTCAGGGGTCCTCCGGAATCGCTCTACAAAGACAAAGCCCGGTATTAGAAGTCAGCATTGTATACACCATACTACCCCCCCCCCCATACACTATATGGGCAAAAATCTGTGCACCCCGACCATCTTCTCTATGTGAGCTTGTCGGTCATTCCATTCCACAACCATGGCCAATATGGAGTTGCCAAAACTTACCCCATTGGTCAATAATATTGAGCCCCCCCCCCCCCTTTTTCTCTTGGATTTGCATTCTTTCCAAAGGTGTGCAGTAGGGATGAGGTCAGGGCTCTGTGCAGGACACCGGAGTTCCTCCACCCATCACATCTATACCAGCTTGTTGGACATCCATTACAAAACCATGGCTATTATGGAGTTGACACCCCAAAAGGCCATTAATATGGAGTTGCCCTCCTTTGTGGCTGTTACATCCTCCACTCTTCTAGAAAGGCTTTCCAAAAGGTTTTGGAGGGTGTCTGTGGGAATTTGTGTCCATTTGTGAGGTCAGGTACTGATGCTGGATGAGAAGACTTGGTTCACACATTGGTCACCAAAAAAAGAGACCTGGCTTGCATTCATCGTTCCAGTTCATCCCAAAGGTGACCAGTAGGGATGAGGTCAGGGCTCTGTGCAGGACACTCACCTCCACACCAAACTGGTCACACCATGTCTTTATGGAGCTGGCTTTGTACACCGGGGGGGGGGGGGGGGCACAGTCATGGTGGGACAGAAAAGGGTCTTCACCAAACGGTTACCACAAGGTTGGAAGAGCACAATTGTCTACAATGTCTTTGTATGATGGAGGATCACCACGACCCTTCACTGGAGACCCCTGAACTCAGATATTTGGTGGTAGTATATAAAAATGAGGTCCTTTGGATGGGGGGAACAGACAGTGAACCCCAAACAGACAGGCGGCACAGAACTCACACTGCAGGGGTCCGGCCCGTATCCTCCAGCACAGAGTAGAGATGGATTGAGGGAATTCCCCCACCAGTCCGGCTTGCTGCATTGTTCATGGTCCACCACTGGAAGGACGGCTTGTTGCAGGACGATGGCCTGAGGACCACCAGCTGTACACAAAATAGATGGAAGAATTCATTATTAAATCTCAGGACCACATTCCTTTGTCCCTCATAATCCACATGATGTTTGGCTTTTCTTATAAAAATGGAGGAAATTCTAAATATATCCCACTTACCTCTCCTGGGATCCAGTGCCGGGTCTTCTCCCTGGTGGCCAGCTGCTGACACTTTCAGGTTTTACCCAAACCACAGCGCCAGAGCCAGTTCTACCGATTGGTGCCTTTTCATGAAAAGTTAGGCATCGCTGTGCTTCAATTGAGCCCCCTACTGCAGTTCTTCCAGTGCACCCCTCGGCATCTGAGCAACCCATGTCACCTGTGCACCCCAAAACCCCAGTGCACCCCTCAGCATCTGAGCAACCCATGTCACCTGTGCACCCCAAAACCCCAGTGCACCCCTCAGCATCTGAGCAACCCATGTCACCTGTGCTCCCCAAAACTCCAGTGCACCCCTAAGCATCTGAGCAACCCATGTCACCTGTGCACCCCAAAACTCCAGTGCACCCCTCTGCATCTGAGCAACCCATGTCACCTGTGCACCCCAAAACTCCAGTGCACCCCTCTGCATCTGAGCAACCCATGTCACTTGTGCACCCCATGACTCCAGTGCACCCCTCAGCATCTGAGCAACCCATGTCACCTGTGCACCCCAAAACCCCAGTGCACCCCTCAGCATCTGAGCAACCCATGTCACCTGTGCACCCCAAAACCCCAGTGCACCCCTCAGCATCTGAGCAACCCATGTCACCTGTGCACCCCAAAACCCCAGTGCACCCCTCAGCATCTGAGCAACCCATGTCACCTGTGCACCCCATGACTCCAGTGCACCCCTCAGCATCTGAGCAACCCATGTCACCTGTGCACCCCATGACTCCAGTGCACCCCTCAGCATCTGAGCATCCTGTGTCACCTGTGTACCCCAAAACTCCAGTACACCCCTCAGCATCTGAGCATCCTGTGTCACCTGTGCACCCCATGACTCCAGTGCACCCCTCAGCATCTGAGCAACCCATGTCACCTGTGCACCCTATGACTCCAGTGCACCCCTCAGCATCTGAGCACCCATGTCACCTGTACACCCCATGACTCCAGTGCACCCCTCAGCATCTGAGCAACCCATGTCACCTGTGCACCCCAAAACTCCAGTGCACCCCTCAGCATCTGAGCAACCTGTGTCACCTGTGCACCCCATGATAAGTTATCTAGAGACACCAGCCATGGTCACTTACTGTAGAGGAGCCCCCAGCCCGTGGAAAAGCACTGCTGGTTATGGTAGAGAGTGCGGCTTGCAGGGGGGAGGCAGCCCAGCTGGACCTTGTCATTCAGTTCAGCATCTCCAGATAACTTGAGGAGGGCGATGTCATATCTGGAGGGAGAGGAGGAGAGAAGTGTCACCACCATTCACAATGAACGGGCCGCCATCACACAATGTGGGCAACGCACCTTTACTAACACACCATAACTCACCCCAAACATACAAATCCAGCCTAAAAATTTCCTCCACCCAAATCTCTGGGCCCTGAGGGTCCCGATCTACAGAATGTGCGAAAATAAAACTTACCCACATTCTGGGCAGTAGCTGTTCCATTTGGGGTGTAGAATGATGTTGTCATTCTTGATGGGGAAGTACTGCTCCGACCCCTCTTCCACACTACGATCGTGTTCTCCCAGAACCACCTGGTACGAATCCGAACCACCCAGACTGCAATACAAAACGCGTCAGCACACGGACCGCAGAACGGTCCGGGGTCGTCTCTATCTCCTTTCCTTATCACATGTCTGTCCCTTCTACTATATACTGTATGAGTACAATGTTACCAATACACAGTTCATCCATCAATCAGGGAAATATCACTATATCTGCTTATTAATACATTTATAGGAGGAGGAGGGGAGGGGAGGAGAGGAGAAGAGAGGGAGAGAGGGGAGGGGAGGAGAGAGGAGGGGAGGGGAGGAGAGGGGAGAGGAGGAGAAGAGTGGGGGAGGGGAGGAGAGGAGAGGGGAGATGCTGGGAGGAGAGAATAGAAGAGGGGAGGGGAGGAGAGGAGAGGGGAGAGGAGGAGAAGAGAGGGAGAGAGAAGAGGGGAGGGGAGGAGAGGAGAGGGGAGAGGAGGAGAAAAGTGGGGAGGGGAGGAGAGAAGAGGGGAGATGCTGGGAGGAGAGAAGAGAAGAGGGGAGGGGAGGAGAAGAAAGAAGAGAAGAGGGGAGGAGAGAAGAGAAGAGAAGAGGGGAGGGGGAGTAGAGAAGAGGGGAGATGCTGGGAGGAGAGAAGAGAAGAGGGGAGGGGAGAAGAAGAGAGAAGAGAAGGGGGGAGGGGAGGAGAGAAGAGAAGAGGGGAGGGGGGAGAGAAGAGGGGAGGGGAGAAGAGAAGAGGGGAGATGCTAGGAGGAGAGAAGAGAGAGGAGAGGGGAGGAGAGAAGAGAAGAGGGGAGGGGAGGAGAGGGGAGGAGAGAAGAGGGCAGATGCTGGAAGGAGAGAAGAGAAGAAAAGAGCGGAGGGAAGGAGAGAAGAGAAGAAAAGAGCGGAGGGAAGGAGAGGGGAGGGTAGGAGTGGGGAGGGGAGGAGAGGGGAGGAGAGAAGAAGAGAGGAGAGAAGAAGAGAGGGGAGGAGAGAAGAGGGGAGGTGAAGGGAGGAGAGAAGAGAAAGGAGAGGGGAAGAAAGGGAGGAGATGAGAGGTGAGGGGAAGGGAGGGGAGGAGAAGAGAGGAGAGAAGAGAAGAGAAGAAAGAGGAGATGAGATGAGAGAGGAGGAGAGAAGAGAGAGAGGGGAGAAGAGAGGAGAGGGGAGGGGAGGTGACAGGAGGAGAGAAGAGAGAGAAGAGGGGTGGGGAGGAGAGGAGAGGGAAGGGGAGGAGAGGGGAGGGAGGAGATGAGAGGGGAGGGGAAGGGAGGAGAAGAGAGGAGAGAAGAGAAGAAAGAGGAGATGAGATGAGAGGAGAAGAAAGGAGAGGGGAGGGGAGGTGACAGGAGGAGAGAAGAGAGAAAAGAGGGGTGGGGAGGAGAGGGAATGGTAGGAGAGGGGAGAAGAGAGAGAAGAGGGAGAAGAGAGAGGAGATGAGAGAGGAGAGAGAGAGGAGATGAGAGAGGAGAGAGAGAGGAGAGGGGAGGAGAGGAGAGGAGAGAGGAGAAGAGAGCGGAGAAAGAGGAGAGGGGAGGAGAGGAGAGAGAGATAGGAGAGGAGAGTGAAGGGGGAGAAGAGAACATGATGGAAGAAGAGAGAGGAGGGAGAGGAGAGGGAAATGGAGGAGAGGGGAGGGAGGAGATGAGAGGGCAGGTGAAGTGAAGGGAGGAGAAGACAGAAGAGAAGAGAAGAAAGAGGAGATGAGAGGGGAGGAGAGGAGATGAGAGGGGAGGAGAGGAGAAGAGAGGAGAGGGTAGGTGAGTGGAGGGAAGGTGAGGGGAGGAGAGAAGAGGAGAGAGAGAAGAAGGGGGAGATGAGAGGGGAGGGAGAGGAGAGGGAAGGGGAGGAGAGGGGAGAGAGGAGATGAGAGGGCAGGGGAAGGGAAGGGAGGAGAAGACAGAAGAGAAGAAAGAGGAGATGAGAGGGGAGGGAAGGGGAGGGGAGGAGAGGGTAGGGGAGGGAAGGAGAGGGTAGGTGAGTGGAGGGAAGGTGATGGGAGGAGAGAAGAGGAGAGGGAATGATAGGAGAGGGGAGAAGAGAGAGGCGAGGAGAGAGAGAGAAGAAGGGGGAGAAGAGAACAAGATGGGGGAGAGAGAGGAGGGAGAGGAGAGGGAAGGGGGGAGAGGGGAGGGGAAGGGAAGGGAAGGGAGGAGAAGACAGAAGAGAAGAAAGAGGAGATGAGAGGGGAGGGGAGGAGAGGGGAGGGGAGGAGAGGAGATGAGAGGGGAGGAGAGGAGAAGAGAGGAGAGGGTAGGTGAGTGGAGGGAAGGTGATGGGAGGAGAGAAGAGGAGAGGGAATGGTAGGAGAGGGGAGAAGAGAGAGGCGAGGAGAGAGAGAGAAGAAGGGGGAGAAGAGAGGGGAGAGAGAGGAGGGAGAGGAGAGGGAAGGGGAGGAGAGGGGAGGGAGGAGATGAGAGGGGAGGGGAAGGGAAGGGAGGAGAAGACAGAAGAGAAGAAAGAGGAGATGAGAGGGGAGGGGAGGAGCGGGGAGGGGAGGGGAGGGGAGGAGAGGGTAGGTGAGTGGAGGGAAGGTGACGGGAGGAGAGAAGAGGAGAGGGAATGGTAGGAGAGGGGAGAAGAGAGAGGCGAGGAGAGAGAGAGAAGAAGGGGGAGAAGAGAGGGGAGAGAGAGGAGGGAGAGGAGAGGGAAGGGGAGGAGAGGGGAGGGAGGAGATGAGAGGGGAGGGGAAGGGAAGGGAGGAGAAGACAGAAGAGAAGAAAGAGGAGATGAGAGAGGAGGGGAGGAGAGGGGAGGGGAGGAGATGAGAGGAGAGGAGATGAGAGGGGAGGAGAGGAGAAGAGAGGAGAGGGTAGGTGAGTGGAGGGAAGGTGATGGGAGGAGAGAAGAGGAGAGGGAATGGTAGGAGAGGGGAGAAGAGAGAGGTGAGGAGAGAGAGAGAGAAGAAGGGGGAGATGAGAGGGGAGAGAGAGGAGGGAGAGGAGAGGGAAGGGGAGGAGAGGGGAGGGAGGAGATGAGAGGGGAGGGGAAGGGAAGGGAGGAGAAGACAGAAGAGAAGAAAGAGGAGATGAGAGGGGAGGGGAGGAGAGGGGAGGGGAGGAGAGGAGATGAGAGGGGAGGAGAGGAGAAGAGAGGAGAGGGTAGGTGAGTGGAGGGAAGGTGACGGGAGGAGAGAAGAGGAGAGGGAATGGTAGGAGAGGGGAGAAGAGAGAGGCGAGGAGAGAGAGAGAAGAAGGGGGAGAAGAGAGGGGAGAGAGAGGAGGGAGAGGAGAGGGAAGGGGAGGAGAGGGGAGGGAGGAGATGAGAGGGGAGGGGAAGGGAAGGGAGGAGAAGACAGAAGAGAAGAAAGAGGAGATGAGAGAGGAGGGGAGGAGAGGGGAGGGGAGGAGAGGAGATGAGAGGAGAGGAGATGAGAGGGGAGGAGAGGAGAAGAGAGGAGAGGGTAGGTGAGTGGAGGGAAGGTGATGGGAGGAGAGAAGAGGAGAGGGAATGGTAGGAGAGGGGAGAAGAGAGAGGTGAGGAGAGAGAGAGAGAAGAAGGGGGAGATGAGAGGGGAGAGAGAGGAGGGAGAGGAGAGGGAAGGGGAGGAGAGGGGAGGGAGGAGATGAGAGGGGAGGGGAAGGGAAGGGAGGAGAAGACAGAAGAGAAGAAAGAGGAGATGAGAGGGGAGGGGAGGAGAGGGGAGGGGAGGAGAGGGTAGGTGAGTGGAGGGAAGGTGACGGGAGGAGAGAAGAGGAGAGGGAATGGTAGGAGAGGGGAGAAGAGAGAGGCGAGGAGAGAGAGAGAAGAAGGGGGAGAAGAGAGGGGGAGAGAGAGGAGGGAGAGGAGAGGGAAGGGGAGGAGAGGGGAGGGAGGAGATGAGAGGGGAGGGGAAGGGAAGGGAGGAGAAGACAGAAGAGAAGAAAGAGGAGATGAGAGAGGAGGGGAGGAGAGGGGAGGGGAGGAGAGGGGAGGGGAGGAGAGGAGATGAGAGGGGAGGAGAGGAGAAGAGAGGAGAGGGTAGGTGAGTGGAGGGAAGGTGATGGGAGGAGAGAAGAGGAGAGGGAATGGTAGGAGAGGGGAGAAGAGAGAGGTGAGGAGAGAGAGAGAGAAGAAGGGGGAGATGAGAGGGGAGAGAGAGGAGGGAGAGGAGAGGGAAGGGGAGGAGAGGGGAGGGAGGAGATGAGAGGGGAGGGGAAGGGAAGGGAGGAGAAGACAGAAGAGAAGAAAGAGGAGATGAGAGGGGAGGGGAGGAGAGGGGAGGAGAGGGTAGGTGAGTGGAGGGAAGGTGACGGGAGGAGAGAAGAGGAGAGGGAATGGTAGGAGAGGGGAGAAGAGAGAGGCGAGGAGAGAGAGAGAAGAAGGGGGAGAAGAGAGGGGAGAGAGAGGAGGGAGAGGAGAGGGGAGGGGAGGAGAGGAGATGAGAGGGGAGGAGAGGAGAAGAGAGGAGAGGGTAGGTGAGTGGAGGGAAGGTGATGGGAGGAGAGAAGAGGAGAGGGAATGGTAGGAGAGGGGAGAAGAGAGAGGCGAGGAGAGAGAGAGAAGAAGGGGGAGAAGAGAGGGGAGAGAGAGGAGGGAGAGGAGAGGGAAGGGGAGGAGAGGGGAGGGAGGAGATGAGAGGGGAGGGGAAGGGAAGGGAGGAGAAGACAGAAGAGAAGAAAGAGGAGATGAGAGGGGAGGGGAGGAGAGGGGAGGGGAGGAGAGGGTAGGTGAGTGGAGGGAAGGTGACGGGAGGAGAGAAGAGGAGAGGGAATGGTAGGAGAGGGGAGAAGAGAGAGGCGAGGAGAGAGAGAGAAGAAGGGGGAGAAGAGAGGGGAGAGATAGGAGGGAGAGGAGAGGGAAGGGGAGGAGAGGGGAGGGAGGAGATGAGAGGGGAGGGGAAGGGAAGGGAGGAGAAGACAGAAGAGAAGAAAGAGGAGATGAGAGAGGAGGGGAGGAGAGGGGAGGGGAGGAGAGGAGATGAGAGGGGAGGAGAGGAGAAGAGAGGAGAGGGTAGGTGAGTGGAGGGAAGGTGATGGGAGGAGAGAAGAGGAGAGGGAATGGTAGGAGAGGGGAGAAGAGAGAGGCGAGGAGAGAGAGAGAGAGAAGAAGGGGGAGATGAGGGGAGAGAGAGGAGGGAGAGGAGAGGGAAGGGGAGGAGAGGGGAGGGAGGAGATGAGAGGGGAGGGGAAGGGAAGGGAGGAGAAGACAGAAGAGAAGAAAGAGGAGATGAGAGGGGAGGGGAGGAGAGGGGAGGGGAGGAGAGGGTAGGTGAGTGGAGGGAAGGTGACGGGAGGAGAGAAGAGGAGAGGGAATGGTAGGAGAGGGGAGAAGAGAGAGGCGAGGAGAGAGAGAGAAGAAGGGGGAGAAGAGAACAAGATGGGGGAGAGAGAGGAGGAGAAAGGGGGATGGGGTCGGGGGGGAAAGGAGAGGGAAGAGGAGGGGGTAAAAAAATAGAGAGATGAGGGGGAAGATAGGAAAAAGAATAGAAAAAACATTTATGACAGACAACAGCCCAAAGAAAGAGGAGAGTCTTCCCGGGAACTCACTACAGACAGTGGGCGGCGGTCAGGACCCAGCGGGGTGCGATGAGGCTTCCCCCACAGTCATGTTGGAACTTTCCGTAAACTTTCACCTGCAGGGACACCTGATGAAGAAGAGAAAATTGTATGAGAGAGACGGCCATAGACAACAGGTGATCATCGCCCAATCCACCCTTCTAGGAAATGCGGATCAGCCAATCAGAGTGGAGAGTAGAAGGGTCAGATAAGGAGGATGGGGAGCGGAGGGCACTGGGATCTCATCTGCTCCAATCTTCACATATCGCCCCCTAGAGGGGAATGACCCCCCTTTGTATCTCATGTACTATGTATCAGTCCTGACATCGGGTACTCTCTGTCTCCTCTCGGTGTATAGAAGATATTTTGCTCCTCGAGGTCTTGGAATGTTTTCTTTCCACAATTCAGCATTTTACCAATCTGTCCCCTTCATACAATCGTTCTTCATTCACACATTGACAGACTGGGGGGAATAGCCGGTAACATTTAGTATAAAGTGGAATAATAGAGATTGGTACAGCTGGACTCAGAGGAATGGGTTTGAGGAGCGCGGCCTCCATTCCCAGGGACCCCGAGGGACACCTACCTGCCAGGGCCAGCTGTGTGGAGCCGCGTTCACTCCATCTACAATACGGGAATTGACCGGGTAGGTGGGCACCCCACAGCCAAATGCTGGAAAAGAAGAGAAGAGATCGCGTGAGCTCTATGGAGAACAGACACAGAATAAACCACACAACCATCCCAACAGATCCGTTACTGAGAACCTTCCAGAACAATGATTGGCTGAATTCTGAAAAAAACAAAAAACAATAGTGCCCACCGTTGTGGCCGGTTCTCCCATGGAATGTGAATGGAGCCAGCAGAACACTTACGGAGATACTCAAATAATGATAAAGTCTGGTGGTGCACCCAGGGTAGAGTAACTGACACAATGTAGTGATTAGATTGTAAGCTCCATGGGGCAGTCTGATAAATTAGTTATATAACCCCCTTAGTAATATCAATAATGGTCGATCACTCACCCCCAGCCACCAGTAGAAGTGACACCACCAGTCGCAGCATGTTGTAAGAGACAGAATAGAGGAGACGGGAGCATTAAATAGGTGGCAGGACGCGGTGACATCACGGGAAGCGCCCATCTGGTGTGCGGCCACCGCCGTCTTATCAGCTCACACGCCGTCTATGTATAACAAATGACTTTCTTTCTTCGACGCTCTGATGTCACAGAGAAATGTGTTAGAATTCCCATCATCACATTATGATTGAGATTTACTATTTTAGTAAATATCTACCTGGAAAACTTCGACCACGCCGGAAAATCTGCGCAATGTGCGCTCATGGCGGGAAATACTCTCCGTCCTCCAGGGAACATTAAACAGGCGCCCACAAGTCCCATCACATTCCTTTTATAGGGAAATTATCATTGTGGATCCGTTTTGTCAGGTTTTTTAAGTGATTTTATATCTTTTTTTGCACTAGAAGTATAAAATCTTTGCAAATTAGACCGAAAAAATATTAACCAATCTATGGCACCTCTAATTAATTAACTTATGGTATCATTCACCATGCCAAAAGTATTGGGACGCCTGCCTTTACACACACATGAACTTTAATGGCATCCCAGTTCTTAGTCCGGAGGGTTGAATATTGAGTTGGCCCCGCCCTTTGCAGCTATAACAGCTTCAACTCTTCTGGGAAGGCCGTCCACAAGGTTTAGGAGGGTGTCTATGGGAAGGTTTGACCATTCTTCCAGAAGAGCATTTGTGAGGTCAGGCACTGATGTTGGACGAGAAGGCCTGGCTCGCAGTCTCCGCTCTAATTCATCCCAAAGGGTGTTCTATGGGGTTGAGGTCAGGACGCTGTGCAGGCCAGTCAAGTTCCTCCACCCCAAACTCGCTCATCTATGTCTTTATGGACCTTGCTTTGTGCACTGGTGAGCAGTCATGTTGGAACAGGAAGGGGCCGTCCCCAAACTCCTCCCACAAAGTTGGGAACGTGAAATTGTCCAACATGTCTTGGTATGCCGACGCCTTAAAGAGGAAGTAAACCCTGATGGGTTTTACTTCCTCTTTGTTTCCCTGCAAAGGTAAAGCATAATGGGCTAGTATGCATCACATAGTATCCCATTATGTGTCACTTACCTGAGACCGAAGCCTGCGATGTCCCCGATTTCCTCGCCTCCACGAAGTGTCCATCTTTCACCCTCTTCCTTCCGGGTATCGCGGCTCCGGCACTGTGATTGGCCGGAGCCGCGATGATGTCACTCCCACGCATGCGCGCAGGAGCCGGCAGTCACAGCACGATCTCCTTTAGAAACGGCACGATCACTATTTTTATAGGTTTCTACAGTGCGCCTGCGCCGTTGTCTATGGCACATGCGCCGTAGACATCGGCGCCCGTCTCTTTTGCAAATATCTCCTAAACCGTGGAGGTTTAGGAGATATTTAGAGCACCTACAGGTAACCCTTAATCTAGGCTATCCTGTAGGTGCAAGTGGTTGTAAAGGGTTTACAACCACTTTAAGAGTTCCCTTCACTGGAACAAAGGGACCAAGCCCAACCCCTGAAAAACAACCCCACACCATAATCCCCCCTCCCCCCCCACACCATAATCCCCCCCAACACCATAATCCCCCCCCCCCAACACCATAATTCCCCCTCCACCAAATAATTTGGACCAGTGCACAAAGCAAGGTCCATAAAGACATGGATGAGTGAGTTTGGGGTGGAGGGACTTGACTGTCCTGCACAGAGTCCTGACCTCAACCTGATAGAACACCCTTTGGGATGAATAAGAGCGGAGACTGTGAGCCAGGCCTTCTCGTCCAACATCAGTGCCTGACCTCACAAATGCTCTTCTGGAAGAATGGTCAAACATTCCTATAGACACCCTCCTAAACCTTGTGGACGGCCTTCCCAGAAGAGATGAAGTTGTTATAGCTGCAAAGGGACGTCATAGTTACATGGTTAGTCAGGTTGAAAAAAGACACAAGTCCATCCAATTCAACCAAAAAAATAAAAATAAAATAATAAAAATACAATCCCATATACACAATCCCAAGTCAACTCAATATTGAACCCCACGGACTAAGACTGGGATGCCATTAAAGTTCATGTGTGTGTGTGTAAAGGCAGGCGTCCCAATACTTTTGGCAATATAGTGTCTGCAAAGTTGCTGGCCCTTTAAATGAAAATAAATGAAAATACTGACATATAATCACACACTAGAGCTGCACGATTCTGGGAAAAATGAAAATCGCGATTCTTTTGCTTAGAACAAAGATCACGATTCTTTAAAAAGGTCAATTTAAAAAAATAAATATATTCAGCTGTAGACGAGTGGACTTTAAATACCGGCAACCACTGTCCCTTATAATATATTATGAATATTATTACCACAGTCTGTCAGCTACCCATATTATGAATATTATCACAGTCAGCTACCCCAGAGTCTGGGGTAGCTGACTGTGATAATATTCATAATATATTATAAGGGACAGTGGTTGCCGGTATTTTAAGTCCACTCCCGCATAGCTTGTCGTTTACTTTTTTTTATTTTTGCATAATTTTCTTATTTTTAATATTATTTTTCTTATTCTTTACTTTTTAATTACTTTTTTATTTTATTAATTAAATTATTATTTTTATTTTATTTATTTTTTTATCAATTTTTTTTCACTTAGCAATAAAGTTATCACACAGGAGAAAATCATTCCCTGTGTGATGGCAATTGGAGGAGACAGGTTCTCTTTATTGACCCTGTCACCTTTAAAACAGGAGTTCTAGCATTAGCACTGTGCTAGAACTCCTGTCACAGCTGAGATGGGAAGAGCACAGCTCTCCCCTCTCACTGTGTACATAGGCGGCAGGGACAAGGAGACAGACTCGGCGGCTGGGGGGAGGAGGGGGGGGGGGGTGGACGGAGTCCCGAAGACAGAGCCAGCCAAGTGTGGTATGTGGGGGGGGGGAGGACAGACGGCAGCACGCATTTTCTGCTAGAAAGCAACTCACCGCCCGTATGTTGAAACTGTCTCCGCTTTGCTCGCACTCACACAGCCCCGCCTCCTCCTAACCCCGCGCTGTGATAGACAGAACACATCCCAGCATTGGACCCGCATTCTGTCTATCACAGCGTCGGGTTAGGAGGAGGCGGAGCTGAGTGCGAGCAGAGCGGAGACAGTTTCAATGTGTGTTTTACCACTCTGCCATCCCGCGGCGCGCCGCGGATCACGTGTGTGCCGATCCGTCCCTGCTTATCTGCCTAATACAAAAAATCACGGTAATCCAGGATCGAGATCGCGGGGGGGGTGAATCGAGATTGCGATTCTCATACTATTAATCGTGCAGCTCTATCACACACAGAGGTTGGACTTGATGGACTTGTGTCTTTTTTCAACCTCCTCACCTACTATGTAACTATGTAAATCCACCTGTGACATAGAAAAACAACAAAAAAGTAGGCGCCAACTTACAGGCGCATCTCATAAAATTAAAATATCATCAAAAAGTAAATTTATTTCAGTAAATCAATTCAAAAAGTGAAAGTCACATATTTTATATATAGATGCGTTAGACACAGAGTGATACATTTCCAGCATTTCTTTCTTTTAATTTTGATGATTCTGACTTACAGCGAGATTCAGTATCTCCGAAAATTAGAATATTACAGAAGACCAATAAAAAAAAGGATTTTTAATACAGAAATGTTGTCTTAGTGAGAAGTGTGTCCATGTCCTGTATAGGATGCACTCAGTACTTGGTCGGGGCTCCTTTTGTATTAATTACTAGGCTTGTGCAATTCGTTTTCGGAACGAATCGAAATTCCTACGAATTTAGCAACTTTCAGGATGTTCAGAAGCATTCGAATTTCCGAACAAAGCAATTACGAATAAAACCGAATCCCGAAATAAATTATATCGCAAATAGCGAATGCCTTCGGCATAATTCGTTGTTGCGTTAATGCGGCCTAATGCAACAGCAAGTCGGCTTGTTGTGATCCGTCACGGAAAATTAGGAATCAACGAACCAAAAAAAAAGTTACGAATGTACAAAACCATTCGAAGCACGTTAGGCAGCGCCATTGTGAGAGACACGGAAAATTACGAATCAACGAACCAAAAAAAAAAAGTTACGAATCCATTGGAAGCACAATAACACTCTGCTCTGCTCTCTGCTCCTCCCTCACCGTGCTGAACTCCCTCTCAAAATGGCGTACAGGGGGCGGAGGCTATAGCCGCATGTCAAAAACAAAAGTAAAATACAAGATTTCTAATCGTTACAAATAACCGCAATGTATTTAGAAAAGTACGAATCCATCCGAAGCACGTTAGGCAGCGCCATTGTGAGAGAGACACGGAAAATTCCGAATCAACAAACCAATAAAAAGTTAGGAAAGTAGGAGTTGTGTCCAGAATCACCGAAAAACAACGTACTCTACCGAAAGTACGAATTATAAATCAACTAAAAATAAGGCTTTACATTAATACCAATCATTCCGATGCAACGAAAAATGTCGCTTGCGAAAAATACGAATTAGTCCGAACAGGAAAAATCCCGTTTAGCAAAATTACGAATCAACAGGACCGAAAAGAAACAAAATGAAACAAATGTTTCCGTTGTGCACAAGTCTATGGATTACGGCATCAATGGGGCGTGGCATGGAGGAGATCAGCCGGTGGCACTGCTCAGGTCTTATGGAAGTCTTTGATAGCGGCCCCTCACTTCCTCTGCATTGAAATTCCTACGAATTTAGCAACTTTCGGACGTTCGGAAGCATTTGAATTTCCGAACAAAGCAATTACGAATAAAATCGAATTCCGAAAAAAAATTATATCGCAAATAGCGAATGCCCAAATGCCTTCGGCATAATTCGTTGTTGCGTTAATGCGGCCTAATGCAACAGCAAGTCGACTTGTTGTGATCCGTCACGGAAAATTACGAATCAAGGAGGCCTTCACCCCCCTCTGCATTGTTGGGTCCGGTGTCTCTCATCTTCCACAGATTCTCTAAGGGGTTTAGGTCAGGCGAGTTTGCTGGCCAATCAGGCACAGTGATCCCATGATCATGTGACCAGGTATTGGTAGTTTCGGCAGTGTGGGAGGTGCTGGAAAATGAAATCGGCATTTCCATAAAGTTGGTCAGCAGAGGGAAGCATGAAGAGCTCCAGAATTTCCTGCTAGAGGGCGCCGCTGACTTTGGACGGTGATAAAACACAGAGGGACCAACACCAGCAGAGGACACGTCTCCCCGAATCATCACTGACTGTGGAAACGTCACACTGGACCTCATGCAACTTGGATTCTGGGCCTCTCCACTCCTCCTCCAGACTCTGGGACCGCAATTTCCAAATGCAATGCAAATGTAGCGGGTACTTGAATTTAGGGGAAGCATCTGGGTGGTAGTGTAACCAAGATGCCTTGATTGTTAGGAAATTCAAGGTTCCCTTTGTGAGTCTTGGAGGACTCTGGTGGTGTGAAGTTCCCGCAGGCCTACAGGTGGCGTTGTTGCCTTGGACCGGGGTTGGGCTCGCACTGCAAGACTGTACCTTTTTGTCCTCCCCTGGAGCTGGTACAGCGGGGCGGGGAATCCGCTGTGGCGCGAAGGGAGAGGTCATAAAAGGGGCGGACGCCCTGATCACGGGGTTAGAGTCTGGAGCCAGAAGATGCGGCCGCACCCAGGCACCTTCAGCCTGGGTGCTGGTGTTCCGGTGTTCCAGGCCTAGGTGCCCTTGACCTAGCCGGAGCGGAGATGGAGTCCATCTCAGGCACCTTTAGCCTGGGGTGAGGTCAGGGGCGGATCCAGAGTCTTTTCTCGGGAGGGCCACTGCCAAAAAATGTTTTTTTTTGTGGGAAATTTATCGGGGAAATGGCTGGTGTCGGCGCTTCAATCATCCCGGCACCATGGTTGTTATGGTGTCAGGATGATTGAAGCGCATTATTTCTATTATTACATTGTAATATGAAATGAAATAGTTCAATGCAGAATCAGTGGGAGCCCCAAGTGTGTCACTTGCCACCGTCGCCTGCAATTAGTGGGAGCCCCGAGCGTGTCACTTGCCACACCTTGTGGATTGTCACTTGCCACACCTTGCTGATTGTCACTTGCCACATCACCTGCCACACCTTGCGGATTGTCACTTGCCTGCCACCAGATGCGGATTGTCATTTGCCACGTCACCTGCCACACCTTGCGGATTGTCACTAACTTGCCTGCTAAGGTGTAGTTTTGGTTGTCTCTTGCTGTGTCCCAGACTCCCAGATAATGTAATCTCTCTGCTGCCTGCACAGTGAGGACGGAAGTCACTGCAGGAATGCAGGGCAGGCACGGGCGGTGAGAGATGATCTCATCTCTCTGCTCCCCCGCTCCCGGCTAGATGATTGGCCAGCTGCCACACTGAGCCTGCTCTCTCACTCTCACCTGCGCTGCCAACACACTGAGCAGCACGGTCTTCCCACGAACCGCGCCGCCCCCCGACAACAAACTGCGCCGCAAGCGGAGCCTCCCGCTTTTTTACCCCTCTGTGGAGCCGCACGCTATTGCACCTGCCTGCAGAGCGGCCTGATGTGACTCACTGACGTCACTCATTGCTAGACGCCAAGCGGCCCAGGCGTTAGCAGCGAGTGCAGGGAAGAGGCTCCACCCACCTCCTCCTCCGCTCCTGGTATCGTGTCAGTGCGCCGCGTAACTACATTAGACGAGTCTCTCTCTCAGCGCCGCTGATCGGCTGATGTGAGAAATTGAGAGAGAGACTCAGAGAGGCAGCGGCAGCCGCAGAACAAGTACTGTATATACTCGAGTATAAGCCGACCCGAATACAAGCCGAGGCACCTAATTTTACCCCAAAAAACTGGGAAAACTTATTGACTCAAGTATAAGCCTAGGGTGTCCTAGGCTTATACTTGCCTCACTTTGCCTCACTGTGCCCATGCCTCACTGTGCCCATGACTAGACTGATGTTTAACATGGAAGTCTATGGAAGGAATGCCCGGCTTTGAAAAATCGGTTCTCCTAGACACCAAACATTTCAAACTTATAGAGGAGACATGGGGCTACATGTGTGCCAAGTTTGGGGTCCAGAGGATCTACGACCGGCCGGTACCGGGTCCGCAAAATCACCGGAGAAATGACCGTTTAACATTGGAGTCTATGGAAGGGGTGCCCGGATTTAAAAAATCAGTGCTCCACGGCCGTACGTGCCCCAGACACCAAACTTTGCACACTTGTAGAAGAGACATTGGGCTACATGTGTGCCAAGTTTGGGGTCCTACGGCCGGCCGGTACCGGGTCCCAAAATTTCGGGGGATCAGGCGCAAAAAAAAAAACAGAGCAAGCAAGTAAGTGTGACAGATGGTCTCGGGGGGGGGGGGCAATTGCCCTGTTGCCCCCCCCTGGATCCGCCACTGGGTGAGGTACTATGGCGGATGCCTGGGGCTCAGTACCTTCGACTGAGTTCCGCGAGGGCGAGGAATCCGAGGGGGCCCTAACGCCTTGGGTGCCCGTGTCTGAGTTTGTGAGGACTGGTGCGCAGTAACTTCTCTGAAGAGCCCGGCGCGGCATCGCTGGTGACGGAGAGGCCTCCATTTCTCCCTTGGACGGATTTCTTCCTCTGACAGGGGCAAAGTGAGTGAAGGTAATTCACGTTCTATATTACCTAGTCAGTGGCAGTGACTATTCACCACTGGTGACATTTTCCAAAGAAAAGAGATTGTTTTATTGCTTGGCAAGAAGAATAAAACTGAGTTGGACCTATTCACTGTGTGGAACTCTGGTTACTAAGCTAAGGTGACCAGATTTTTAAAATGAAATCCGGGGACATATTTTTTTTTTTACTTGTAATGGCGGAAATTAGCGAATCTCTGCCCCGTCGCCGCCCGCCTCACAGCCAGTCAAGTCTCACTCTCCGGGCCCCGGCTACTACTGCGTGGGGAGCGGAGGAAGATCACTCCGCCAGGGAAGGCAAGGAGATAAGCAGGTGGCTGGCCGGGACTTGAGCCAAGGCAGAAGAACATGGGAGCGGAGCTGAATGGGCACCCGAAACTGAAGAAATATTCCCTCCGCTCTGACCAGCCCATGATCATCAGAAAGGGGCACAGATAGTGGAAAAAATACACCCCCCTAAGCTAGTAAGAGCGGGGGGGTGTGTAATTCCAATTTTTTTTTTTTTTTTTATTATTCTGCACTGACTGTCTTTGAAATTGCCCCAGCCCCTGTTCAAATCCAATCCGGGGACAAAACCGGGGACAGACTTGGTCCGGGGACAGTGTCCTCAATCCGGGGACTGTCCCCTGAAACTGGGGATGTCTGGTCACCCTATACTAAGCAAAGGAGTCAGGGATGAAGGACTGGACTTGGTTCTAGGACACCTACACAAAAGCCCAATCTTCTGGCCTTCACCTCTTAGCTATGGGAGGACACGGGCCGTGGTGTGTCTCATCCCTCCCCCCAGGTACCCCTAGACAACAGCCATATAACCGATAAAGAGAGAGAGAGGGGTGAGGCCGCTACACAAAATTTTCCAAAATGTCAATAAATGTCACTTTGGTGGAATAGGCTGTTTGTCTAATTAGGCATTTTGAAGGGGACATTGTTGACATATTGAAGGGTGGTAAAGAATGCATTTGGACCATACAAAAGTATGTATTGATGGTGATTAGACTTGAGGGGGAATTCATGGGAAATGGTGGCTTGTTTACCTGCTAGACTCTAAGCCCTGGTTCACACTGGTGCGTTCTGACATGCGATTTTTGGCATGTCAAATCGCATGTCAAAACGGCGGTATTTGTCGCAAATTGCCGGCAATGGCACCATCCTAATCGGTGCGGTGGCGCTGCACCGATTTCAAAAAGTCGTTTCTGTAGTACTTTTTGCGATTTCGGGCCGCGATTTACATTGACATCTGTGCAGAAACCCGCGCAGTTGTCCCTGTAATCGCGGCTGAAATCGGGACTGACCAGCGGGAGTGAAATTTGTGCGAGTTCAGCTGAACTCCCGCAGCCCCAGTGTGAACCTGGGCTAAAGTGACTTTAAAAAGTAATTACAAGTAGAGTCTTTTCATCTTGATTAACAACAAGATAAAAAGTGTTTTGGTCAACCAATCAGAAACCCCGCCAGTGTCAAAGACTGGTACGGTGCCTTGAAAAAGTATTAATACCCCTTGAAATTTCCCACACTTCGTCATGTTACAACCAAAAAATGTAAATGTATTTTATTGGGATTTTATGTGAGAGACCGACACAAAGTGTCTCATTATTGTGAAGTGGAAGGAAAATGATAAATGATACAAATAAATATGTGAAAAGTGGGGGGGGGGGGGCATTTGTATGGCGCCCCCCGGAGTCAATACTTTGTAGCACCGCCTTTCTCTACAATTACAGCTGCAAGTCTTTTTGGGGGTGTCTCTACCAGCTTTGCACATCTAGAGAGGGACATTTCTGCCCATTCTTCTTTGTAAAATATCTCAAATTCTGTCAGATTGGATGGAGAGCTTAGTGGAACCAATTGCCTTCAGAAGTCACCTAATTAGTAAATAGAGTCCACCTGTGTGTCATTTAATCTCAGTATAAATACAGCTGTTCTGTGAAGCCCTTAGAGGTTTGTTAGAGAACCTTAGTGAACAAACAGCATCATGAAGGCCAAGGAACACTCCAGACAGGTCAGGGATAAAGTTGTGGAGAAGTATAAAGCAGGGTTAGGTTATAAAGAAAATCTCCCAAGCTTTGATCATCTCACGGAGCTCTGTTCAATCCATCATCGGGAAATGGAAAGAGTATGGCACAACTGCAAACTTACCAAGACATGGTCATCCACCTAAACTGACCGCGCCGGGCAAGGAGAGCATTCATCAGAGAAGCAGCCAAGAGGTCCATGGTAACTCTGGAGGAGCTGCAGAGATCCACAGCTCAGGGGGGAGAATCTGTCCACAGGACAACTATTAGTCGTGCTTCTCCACAAATCTGCCCTTTATGGAAGAGTGACAAGAAGAAAGACATTGGGGAGAGAAAGTCATAAGAAGTCCTGTTTGCAGTTTGTGAGAAGCCATGTGGGGGACACAGCAATCATGTGGGGGACACAGCAATCATGTGGGGGACACAGCAAACATGTGGGGGACACAGCAACCATGTGGGGGACACAGCAAACATGTGGGGGACACAGCAAACATGTGCGGGGACACAGCAAACATGTGGGGGACACAGCAAACATGTGGGGGGACACAGCAAACATGTGGGGGACACAGCAAACATGTGGGGGACACAGCAAACATGTGGGGGACACAGCCACCATGTGGGGGACACAGAAAACATGTGGAAGAAGGTGCTCTGGTCAGATGAGACCAAAATTCAACTTTTTGGCCTAAAAGCAAAACGCTATGTGTGGGGAAAACTAACACTGCCCATCACCCTGAACACACCATCCCCACCGTGAAACATGGTGGTGGCAGCATCATGTGGTGGGGATGCTTTTCTTCAGCAGGGACAGGGAAGCTGGTCAGAGTTGATGGGAAGATGGATGGAGACAAATACAGGACAATCTTAGAAAAAAACCTGTTAGAGTCTGCAAAAGACTTGAGACTGGGGGGAGGTTCACCTTCCAGCAGGACAGCGACCCTAAAGTACAGCCAGAGCTACAATGGAATGGTTTAGATCAAAGCATATTCATGTCTTAAGCCTCGTACACACGGTCGGACTTCCATCTGACTTTTCCGTGGTTTTTTGTCCGAACGGAGTTGGTCGGGAACACTCATAGCATACACACACGCTCAGACTTTTCTGCAAACTTTCCCAAAACTTTTTGCAACATCACATGGTTTTTCTGCTCTTTTCTGCTCTTTACCGCCACCCTTTGGTCAACTTATGCTATTGTTGGTTGATTTTAACATTAGTTGTTTTGTCCATCGGACAAAAGTCCGATGGTTTTCTGTACACACGGTCGGACTTTGCTCCATCTGACTTTTGTTGGGCAAAAGTTTGTCCATTTGCAGACCCAACTTTTGTCCGATGAAAACAAGAAAAAAGCAAAAAAAGTTTGTCCGATGGAGCGTACACACGGTCGGATTGTTGGTCCAACTTGCTCAAAATGAAGTTTGTTGGCCAAAAGTCCGACCGTGTGTACGGGACTTTAGAATGGCCCAGTCACAGTCCAGACCTAAATCCCATTGAGAATCTGTGGCAAGACTTGAAAATTGCTGATCACAGACGCTCTCCATCCAATCTGACAGAACTTGAGATATTTTACAAAGAAGAAGAATGGGCAGAAATGTTCCTCTCTAGATGTGCAAAGCTGGTAGAGACATCCCCCAAAAAGACTTGTAGAGAAAGGGGGTTCTACAAAGTATTGACTCCGGGGGGCGCCATACAAATGCCCTCCCCCCCCCCACACTTTTCACATATTTATTTGTATCATTTATAATTTTCCTTCCACTTCACAATTATGTGACACTTTGTGTTGGTCCATCACATAAAATCCCAATAAAATACATTTACGTTTTTGGTTGTAACATGAGAAAATGTGGGAAATTTCCAGGGGTATGAATACTTTTTCCAGGCACTGTGTTTCTTGTCAAGTTTTTAGCTGTTAAACACCCACAATCACACATTCATTCTTCATCATGATAGAAGGTGTGGAATAGATGACATCACACATTATTACATGCATGGAAGCTACTTATTATAGGTTGGACACATGCTGGATTGTGGGGTCCCTACGCTCGCTATGACATCATTGCGGCTCTTCATTGGAATGTGGATTTTGTCACCTGTTACAATTATCTTGAGGACTTTGTTCTGTGCCGGTGTCTTGTCGATCTGGTTCCTCCTATCGATCTGGTTCCCTCTTGACTGCGCAGGCGCTGCGGAACAGCTGTTGAAGCTCGGAGATTTCCGTCGGCTCGGCTTGCGCCTGCGCAGTCAAGAGGGAACCATATCGATAGGAGGAACCATAGGCTCGGCAGCTGTGGACTCGCTCGCCCCCGATGCTTCATTACACACGGCCGCTTTCTTCTTCATACAGCAAGGGGCGGATCAGATGTGATATTGAGCAGTGCGATTTGTTTATACACACCGCTCTATCCAGCCCCTTGCTCTATAGAGCGTTGTGTGTAAACAAACAAATCGCACTGCTCAATATCATCACATCTGATCCGCCCCTTGCCGCCCCTTGCTGTATAGAGCGGCATGAAGAAGAAAGCGGCGTGTGTAACTAAGCAACGGGAGCGAGCGCGTCTACAGCTGACGAACAGCTGTTAAACCTCAGAGATTTCCGTCGCCTCGGATTGCGCCTGCGCAGTCGAGCTTGGAACCATATCGATAGGAGGAACCAGCTCGGCAGAAAACCGGGACTCAATAAAATGCATCTCTCTGGAAGAACCGAGTTGCTGCGGGAAATCGGGAAGAATTCACTTTTGGGATAGAGGTGTTTCGTATCCATACCGGCTAGCGAACTCTGACCTCATCAACAATAATTATTATAATAATAATTATCACTCCTCATCCCTTTTCTATAGGACTACAAACATCTCTACTTCCCGGTATGTGTGTGCTGAACACCTCATCTGCAGCGTGAGATCATCTGAGTCACTGCTCCCCGTGACTTCCGGTCTCACCAGATCTGGAGTGACATTTGGTGATGACAATACTGGGCTTCTCATTGTTCTCCTTGCTAATAGGCTGCGATTCATGAAGCTGTGTATGCCGTTTGGGTCTTGAGTTATTAAGCTTTATATACGTAGCGCCCTCCTCCCAATGACTGAGGCGCTATGTTTCAATTTAGAGGGTATCTGAGCCAATAGCTGGGCTCAGATGTAAATAATTGATGTTAAATTAGCCTCTGTTCCGGCTGTGGCTGTGTTGGGAAAAACGTTCCATTGTTGCCTGTGGGTGGCGTTACCACCTCAGGCCAATGTGGAAGATTGACAAGCCAGAGTGTATTGGGTACCTTCCCCCGGGAACAGTTCAGTGGGCGTGGTCTACTCGCTGAGCATGCTGGGGAAGGGTACTTAAGGGGCAGACGCCATCTTTTGGTGTCCTTCGTCCCCTCTCAGCCCTCCTGGCGTGAGGGGGGGGGGGGATTGTGTAATTCTTGGCCTCGGAACCATGCTGGTCCGAGGCCGCAACTCTAACAGACAGGCCCAGTTATGCAGACTGGGTCTGCACTTTGAAGGTGATCCTGGGCTGTTCGTCCCGAGGGAGGAAGCCACTCAATGGAGGAAACCAGGGGAGGACCTATCCTGGAGAGGACCAAGCGGAAGGCTGGTGTCTTGAGGAGGGCCTGGTAATTCTATTGGAGGATGCACCGCAACTAAAGTTCACCGTACAGTCTGCCGGGTCGGCTTAAAGGCTCTTGACTGTTTGGCTGGAATTTCGGGTGTTAAGTCCTGTGGCAGAGGATCCCGGATTATCCAAATTCTGTGCACCGCCAGTCTGTGGTAGAGACTGGTCCTGATCATTGTCCGTGCGTCATTCCGGCTGCTAGGCCAGGTGAGAGGGGCCTATCCGGGTGAGCAATACCCACTCCAGGGAGGGTGGTGAGTGACTGTATATTTGAGGAGTTCTCCCCAGTGATCTGCACCGTGTGCCGGAACCTTCTCCTTCCCTTCACCTTTCTATATGTTTATGCAAAAAAGGAAAATAAAACCGAACTGCTTAAGGTTTTCCATCTTGTGTGGACATTGGAGTTTCTACAGACTTTCTTCCCCTAGACAACGAATACCGAGGTAACATGCAAGGCCCAAAACTAAACCAGCAGCTCCTATGGGGGTGTGCTACATATACAACATAAAAGCACTAAAGACTTGTCCAGAAAGGGTTAAAAATGAACCTAGAACTGTAACTATAAGATAGGGTTGCCACCTGTCCGGGAATGACCCGGACAGCCCGGGTTTTGACAGCTGTGCCCGGGTTTGTGTCCTCATGACACCCGGACACAGCAGCATAGGCTCCAGACCAGTCCCAGGCTCCAGCCCCAGTGTGGGAAGTACCTGCAGCAGCCCCGGTGTCACCAGCACACAGCACCATGCCTTCCTCCTTCCCAATCCCCCCCCCCTCTCTGAGTCCCGCCAGCAGCACCCCACAAACCACCCGCTCCTGTGGCTTCAGGGATGAGTGCCTCCACCTTCCATGCATCTCCAAAGCCTCCATAGAAGTCTATGACAACGTTTGCTAGCAGCACCTACAGTTTCTGAGGAGCTTTTATTCAGCGTTGGCTTCGCTTTGTTTTGGAGGTATTGCAGGTATGAGATATCCCAGGATGCACTGGGAAACCAACAAGCCAACCGGAAAGACGCCATCAGCAGTCACTTCCGGTTCATGTGTATGTAGTGATGTCCCGGGGCCCCTGGGGCCTAATGGTGACCTCCAGAGTTAGGCACAGCCGACATCCTTCTGTGTAGAGTGGGTTTCAAGGCATGGTGGGTGTGATGCAAGGTAGATTCATGGGCGCCAGACACTTCTTGAATGCAAAGAGATTTATTGTCTCTTGCAAGGAACTGTGGGAGAGAGGGTTGGGGCCAGGACACCCTTAAGTAGTTGCAATGTTAATAGGCAGACAGCCATGCAGGAAAAGGAATCCAGCCAGACACCACATCTGCATGTGTAGGACCGCTGTCTCCTATGGCAACAATCATTGAAACAGTTTCTAACAAAGATTGTAATGAACTCCTCCACTCATTCTACAATCTCCTATTGTAGATCTTCACTCAACGAGCTCCCAGCCTATCACATAGACCTACTGATCCACTGTCACTGGATCCCCTGAGCTCTTCCAATCTTCACTCTCAGTATCTTCCTCAAGCGTCACCCCCGCTTCCCTGCTAGGTCCCTAGTTTGGCACTCACAGATACTCTCCAAGCGTCACCCCCCGCTTCCCTGCTGGGTTCCTAGCTTGGCACTCACAGATACTCCTCAAGCTTCACCCCGCTTCCCTGCTGGGTCCCTAGCTTGGCACTTACAGATACTCCTCAAGCTTCACCCCGCTTCCCTGCTAGGTCCCTAGCTTGGCACTTACAGATACTCCTCAAGCTTCGCCCCGCTGGCCTGCTGGGTCCCTAGTTTGGCACTTACAGATACTCCTCAAGCTTCACCCCGCTTCCCTGCTGGGTCCCTAGCTTGGCACTTACAGATACTCCTCAAGCTTCACCCCGCTTCCCTGCTGGGTCCCTAGCTTGGCACTCACAGATACTCTCCAAGTGTCACCCCCCGCTTCCCTGCTGGGTTTCTAGCTTGACACTCACAGATACTCCTCAAGCTTCACCCCGCTTCCCTGCTGGGTCCCTAGCTTGGCACTTACAGATACTCCTCAAGCTTCACCCCGCTTCCCTGCTGGGTCCCTAGCTTGGCACTCACAGATACTCTCCAAGCGTCACACCCCGCTTCCCTGCTGGGTCCCTAGCTTGGCACTTACAGATACTCCTCAAGCTTCGCCCCGCTGGCCTGCTGGGTCCCTAGTTTGGCACTTACAGATACTCCTCAAGCTTCACCCCGCTTCCCTGCTGGGTCTCTAGCTTGGCACTTACAGATACTCCTCAAGCTTCACCCCGCTTCCCTGCTGGGTCCCTAGCTTGGCACTCACAGATACTCCCCAAGCGTCACACCCCGCTTTCCTGCTGGGTCCCTAGCTTGGCACTTACAGATACTCCTCAAGCTTCGCCCCGCTGGCCTGCTGGGTCCCTAGCTTGGCACTTACAGATACTCCTCAAGCTTCACCCCGCTTCCCTGCTGGGTCCCTAGCTTGGCACTCACAGATACTCCTCAAGCTTCACCCCGCTGGCCTGCTCGGTCCCTGGCTTGGCACACAAGACTACTCTGCAAGCGTCACCTCCGCTGGTTGGGTCCCTGACTTGACACCTGCTGAAGTTTCCCGATTCTTCACCGTCCCCAGTTTGTGAGAATGCTGCTCCGGTACTTGCTTCAGCTACTCACTGTGGTCCCTGGTAATAAGGCGGATGGTCCCTAAGTGGTGACAGCTTCCCCTCTACCTCCGACCATGACAGGTTCTCCGACCGGCAGAACCGTCACTTCTGGTTGGACTGCAAGCCGCAATCCCAACCCTGCGCTGCTCTCTTGCTTCTGGATAGGCCCTCAGACTCCGGCCTAGCAGCCAGATGTCCCTGGGATAGGCCCCATCTCTGGCCTAGCAGCCCGGGGAGTACGACACACGTCCACCCAGACAGCCGTCCAGGTGGCACAGGACCCCCGATCACCTGACTCCGCCCAAATATATCTATGCCACCAAGAATGAAGGCCAAAGGGGGTCCAAACCACTACTAGCAAGGGGGACCTAATAAAGGGGGTCCAACCCGCTACTAGCAAGGGGGACTTAATAAAGGGGGTCCAACCCACTACTAGCAAGGGGGACCTAATAAAGGGGGTCCAACCCACTACTAGCAAGGGGGACCTAATAAAGGGGGTCCAACCTGCTACTAGCAAGATGGACCCAATAAAGGGGGTCCAACCTGCTACTAGCAAGGGGGACCCAATAAAGGGGGTCCAACACACTACTAGCAAGGGGGACTTAATAAAGGGGGTCCAACCCACTACTAGCAAGGGGGACCCAATAAAGGGGGTCCAACACACTACTAGCAAGGTGGACCTAATAAAGGGGGTCCAAACCGCTACTAGCAAGATGGACCCAATAAAGGGGGTCCAACCCACTACTAGCAAGGTGGACCTAATAAAGGGGGTCCAACCCGCTACTAGCAAGGTGGACCCAATAAAGGGGGTCCAACCAGCTACTAGCAAGGTGGACCTAAAAAAGAGGGTCCAACCCACTACTAGCAAGTGGGACCCAATAAAGGGGGTCCAACCGACTACTAGCAAGGTGGTCCTAATAAAGGGGGTCCAACCCACTACTAGCAAGGGGGACCTAATAAAGGGGGTCCAACCCACTACTAGCAAGGTGGACCTAATAAAGGGGGTCTAACCCGCTACTAGCAAGGTGGACCCAATAAAGGGGGTCCAACCCACTACTAGCAAGGTGGACCTAATAAAGGGGGTCCAACTCACTACTAGCAAGTGGAACCTAATAAAGGGGGTCCAACCCGCTACTAGCAAGGTGGACCTAATAAAGGGGGTCCAACCCGCTACTAGCAAGGTGGACCCAATAAAGGGGGTCCAACCCACTACTAGCAAGGTGGACCTAATAAAGGGGGTCCAACCCGCTACTAGCAAGGTGGACCCAATAAAGGGGGTCCAACCAGCTACTAGCAAGGTGGACCTAATAAAGAGGGTCCAACCCACTACTAGCAAGTGGGACCCAATAAAGGGGGTCCAACCGACTACTAGCAAGGTGGTCCTAATAAAGGGGGTCCAACCCACTACTAGCAAGGGGGACCTAATAAAGGGGGTCCAACCCACTACTAGCAAGGTGGACCTAATAAAGGGGGTCTAACCCGCTACTAGCAAGGTGGACCCAATAAAGGGGGTCCAACCCACTACTAGCAAGGTGGACCTAATAAAGGGGGTCCAACCCACTACTAGCAAGGTGGACCTAATAAAGGGGGTCCAACTCACTACTAGCAAGTGGAACCTAATAACGGGGGTCCAACCCGCTACTAGCAAGGTGGACCTAATAAAGGGGGTCCAACCCACTACTAGCAAGGTGGACCTAATAAAGGGAGTCCAACCCGCTACTAGCAAGGTGGACCTAATAAAGGGGGTCTAACCCGCTACTAGCAAGGTGGACCCAATAAAGGGGGTCCAACCCACTACTAGCAAGGTGGACCTAATAAAGGGGGTCTAACCCGCTACTAGCAAGGTGGACCCAATAAAGGGGGTCCAACTCACTACTAGCAAGTGGAACCTAATAAAGGGGGTCCAACCCACTACTAGCAAGGTGGACCTAATAAAGGGGGTCCAACTCACTACTAGCAAGGTGGACCTAATAAAGGGGGTCCAACCCACTATTAGCAAGGTGTACCTAATAAAGTGGCCGGTTAGTGTATACATTTTTTTTGATACAGCTCAAAATCTAAATGACACATTTTACAAGTTGTCAATTTATTGGCCTTTTTGTTGATTTCTTTGATTTTAAAAACAATAATCATGTTTGTTTTATGGGCATCGGTGTCTGTATTGTATATGTGATTCAACAGATGTAAATGTCGGTTTTATTAGACGAATATTTTATTTCTCTTTGAACTTCAGAAGTGACAGACTTTGATTTCTATTAGGAAATACTTCCCAGCAACAAATTTGTGACAAGTGCTGGAATCTCTTACGTGTCGGTTTGTTTCTTCCAATTAAATGCTGCTGTTCTTGGGATAAAGTATAGTTAATCTAGTAAGCTCTAAATCCTATTTGCACTTGACATCTGTCATCGGATGGGAAAAACAAAGAGAGAGCCTTCAATCCGTCTCCTATGGAGCTGCTGTGCTGACTTGCATTTGCTGGAAAAAAAATCTTACATTGCAATATAATAACTATTCTAAAGAAGACCGAATACCTCAAGCACGGGACTCTGGAGGAATAAGAAAATGGTGGTGCTCCAAGAGACAGCAGAATGTTCCGACTGTTGACTTGTTTGCTGAGCTGGCACTTTTAGAGTCATACTATGGGCTGCACACCTTCTCACAATGGGATCGTTAAAATTCTCGCCAAGAATGCAGCCAAACCTTTGAAGAAAAACAAAGCCATACTTCCACCTGAGGAGCATATCGATGGAATTACAATTCCTTTGGCCAGCGATAAATTTCCAAGCTGCCATGACCTCAACGATGAAAATAAACAGAAGACTGGACCGAAAGATTCTGATCATGAAATTAGCCACCTGGAACGGAGGTTTTCTGATGGCAGTTTTGGACCGTCTAGGTGTGGGTCATTGTCAGAAGACCAAAGGAAGTATGAAGTACACAGTACGGCTGATGAAGCGATGGTCAATCTGACATACCAAAGGAGAAGAAGTGCAAGGAAATACAGTTCAACCTGCTCAGAGCAAGAGCTGCCGCAAGACGCACAACGAGAGGGCAACCCCAAGAGAGGCAAGAAATCGAAAAGCCGCAAGTCTGGGAAGCACGGCCGCCATGCAAAGCAGGGTCAGATAGTTTTCCCTGAAACAGAAAAGAAAGTTGACTTCCCAGAACTACTCGTCAAGGCTCACCAGGATGCCTACGCTTTTTTGAATCCCAATCTGTCGAAATATGAAGGTATAATTTCCATGGCCAACCAGGCAACCCAGACCCAGCTTATCATGCAGCAGATGGTTAGTTTTATGGCCCTGAGATTTGATGAGATCAACCAGTGTTTGGGAGAAATTGTAGAAGATGGGGAAAAACTCTTAAAAGATGTGGGAGGCAACCTTACCTGGCCAAGTGCAAAAGACAACCTTACAGAACATCCAGACCTACTGCAACAGCTGCTCCAGTATACAGTAAACAGAATGCTGTCGGTAAATGGCACTGTGTCATCATTAACCACCAATGCCTTGCAGGAGACCTGCCATTTTTTACAGTCCACTGTGGACAGTTTTCAGGAAAAGCTAAAGAAAAAGGAACACCATGATGAACGCCTTCTAAAGATGATCAAGGCACTGGAGGACTCCACAGCTGGTTCTACACAGCCCCGTCCAAATGATATGACCCTTTATTCCGAGGACAGTGGATTTGGGGGTGACGGTGAATCCATCAGAGGATACAGATCTCCTGGAAAGATGGAAAGCCGAGCAAGCATTGCCACATCTGGATGTATAAGTTTGGAAAAAAGTGAAGGAACCATATCGAAGGGAGGGTCAACCTGTGCAACCAACATGGACGATTCTCCAAAACAAGTGGACAATCCAAGAGTTTCCAAGCAAATCAGCCTAACCAGTAATAACTCAGTGAGCTCTCTTGGGACCTGTGCAACTCTAGAAGAGGAGAGCATCCAAAGTCAAGACCCAGAAGATTCAAGTAGCAGCGAGGACAGCTATGAAGAAAGCGATGATAACAAAAGTTTATCAAGTCTGATTACCTTACCGCAAAGGCCTCTCACCTCTCCAGCAGGAACATTTGCTTTTAGACACTCACCTAAATGGATAGAAAACCCAGAAAATGAGGAAATGACACTGAAAATGAAAGAAGCTATCAGTGAAAAAATCAAGTTTGTCCCTGGCAAGTCCAACAGTGACGTGTGGACTAGAGAGGAGATAAGCCCAGAGCTGGTGCGGCCTAGTTCAGCAGATGGAAGCAACAGGAGGACTGCTCGGCACAGAAGGTCCAGGTCTGCAGAGTCACTGAAAAGCCAAGGTGAAGATCCTACTCTTTTGGAACTTCAGAGGACTCAAAAAGAACTGACCAAAAAGTTGGAACAGCTGTATTTATCAAATGGAACTAGAAACAAAGAAGCACCGCAGAACCGCAGTAGTAAATCCTTTGGGCATACAGGATGCATCAGTGCTGCTTCAACCAACAAATTAAAGGCCTGCCTCGATAAGAGGTTTAATATTTTGCCTAGTCAGGAATTAATTCCAGTAAGGAAACCTAATATTGATGTAGCAATGTACCCGAATACTAACCAAGACAGTCATATAAAATGTACACAATTACCTAAACAGGATAGAAAGATTATAGACAATCCTACCACAATAGAGCAAAGGCTGGAGGGTATTATTTCTCCGAGGCAGTCTGTGCGCAGACTTATTCAAGCTTTTAGCCCAGAAGACAATCCATTAAAAAACCTAAATCGAAAAACATTGGGACCGCTTAGATGTGTTCGAAAAGTTGGAGTACCTGTCCTACCACCCACAATTCCTGCCTGGAAAGGATTACCGGATTTAGATAACATCAGTGATAACTTGTCAACCGTTGATGAGAATCCTTCAAATTCAAGTCCAAACATCATAGCAGGTTTATTTATCACTTCTTTGGGATCTTCAGCAGCTCAGGATTTACACAGGACTTACACCAATGAATCTGGGATTGAAGACCTGGAGAACCTGCCTCCTCCTCCTCTCGAAATTCTGATGGATGATTCCTTTAGTTCACTTCAGTGTGATGACCCTTACCGTAACAACTTACCTTGTCTAATGAGGAATGCCTCCACAGCTCCAAAAATTAAAACATCTATGAACATGAAAGACTTGTTACCAAATAAAAATAGTACTGAATCATTTATGCCCACCTGTAAGACTTCTGGTAAAAAAGAGCCAGTCACTGGACTTAGAAAATTCTCGGTGCAGTCTGATCAACACAACAGAGTAAAAGACCTAGGACTGGACCCTATGAGGAAAAATGAATTTGAGGATGTTGCACATTTATACAGGCAGTCACATAAAATAATTCCTTTACAGAACCCAGGTGATTCTGAAACATTGAAGTCAATGCCTCATATTAATTCTGTGGAGCAGAGTACTTTACCTAAGCAAAAGCAATGTTCTCCTATGTTACAACGGAGTGAAAAGAGTGCAGTAACACAGAGAAGAACTTCCCCGACAAGAGCAACAGCCTCTTCCCCAACAAGAGCAACAGCCTCTTCCCCAACAAGAGCAACAGCCTCTTCCCCAACAAGAGCAACAGCCTCTTCCCCAACAAGAGCAACAGCCTCTTACCCACCAAGAGCAACAGCCTCATCCCCAACAAGAGCAACAGCCTCTTCCCCACCAATAGAGAGAAAAACAGCAAGTCCTTCAACTGGCAGAGCTATAATTAAGACTCGCTCCCAGGTACATCCTAGTCCTCCGCCAGTTCAGAAAAGCACCAGTCCTTCATATTCTTCCAGAGTACCGAGCCCTCCAAATCAATCCAAGCTGTCTAGTCCTCCAACCATGCGCAAGTTAACAAGCCCTCCTCAGATACGGAGACAACAAAGCCCACCAAGTCATCAAAGAATGCCAAGCCCTCCTCAGATACAGAGACAACAAAGCCCACCAAGTCATCAAAGAACACCAAGCCCCCCTCAGATACGACGACAACAAAGTCCACCAAGTCAGTGTAGGCTGTCAAGCCCTCATCATATACGGAGACAACAAAGTCCACCAACTCATCAAACAATGCCAAGCCCTCCTCAGATACGAAGGCAACAAAGTCCACCAGGTCAGCACAGGCTGCCAGGATCCCCTCAAACACGAAGGCAACAAAGTCCACCAAGCCAACCTAGAGCATCGAGCCCACCAAGCAGTCGACGCGAACCTAGTCCCCCTTCACATTTCACACCTTCTCCTCCACTTTCTCCATCCTTTACGCATGGGGGGTTAAGACGTAGCTCAGATGAGTCACAGGCTTCCCCAAAAATGTTCGGCAATGCACAATCAATATTTTGTCCATCGTCTTCATCCTTATTTGAAACAAAACCTGCTTCTCCACCGTGCACAAATAGCCCAGAAACTGCACCCAACCAAGCTTCAGTTTCTGTACTGAAACACAATTTATCGGGACGCCAGTATGATGACCGGCGCAGAAGTCTTGCAACAAGTGCAGCAAATCCACAACCTTTTGTTCGAAGATGTTACTCAGACCGTAGGCCGAGAGTCCAGCTACGTCTCCCAACGTCGATCTCTACCTCTGCACTCAGTGAACCTGCTCTCCAGCAAACAGGGTAAGAAATATTTATATTTAGCACCATTAGTAGCTGAATTTGGTACTGTGTTAAGACTAGAGGCAAGGTACAATATTCTGCTGCAGGCACCACTCCTCCATCTGCTGCAGGCACCATTCCTCCATCTGCTGCAGGCACCAGTCCTCCATCTGCTGCAGGCACCACTCCTCCATCTGCTGCAGGCACCACTCCATCTGCTGCAGGCACAACTCCTCCATCTGCTGCAGGCACCACTCCTCCATCGAACAAACTGTTCCATCTTGTATATGCAAGCACTATTTTTGGCATCAGTGGGAGGAATAGTGCCCCATCATTGGTGTCAGTGGGAGGAATAGTGCCCCATCATTGGTGTCAGTGGGAGGAATAGTGTCCCATCATTGGTGTCAGTGGGAGGAATAGTGTCCCATCATTGGTGTCAGTAGGAAGAATAGTGTCCCATCATTGGTGTCAGTGGGAGGAATAGTGACCCATCATTGGTGTCAGTGGGAGGAATAGTGCCCCATCATTGGTGTCAGTGGGAGGAATAGTGCCCCATCATTGGTGTCAGTGGGAGGAATAGTGCCCCATCATTGGTATCAGTGGAAGGAATAGTGCTCCATCATTGGTGTCAGTGGGAGGAATAGTGCTCCATCATTGGTGTCAGTGGGAGGAATAGTGTCCCATCATTGATATCAGTGTGAGGAATAGTGTCCCATCATTGGTATCAGTGGGAGGAATAGTGTCCCATCATTGGTGTCAGTGGGAGGTATAGTAACCCATCATTGGTGTCAGTAGAGAAATAGTGCCCCATCATTGGTATCAGTGGAAGGAATAGCACCCCATCATTGGTGTCAGTGGGAGGAATAGTGTTCCATCATTGGTGTCAGTGAGAGGAATAGTGTCCCATCACTAGTGTCAGTGAGAGAAATAGTGTCCCATCATTGGTATCAGTGGGAGGAATAGTGCCCCATCATTGGTATCAGTGGGAGGAATAGTGTCCCATCACTGGTGTCAGTGGGAGGAATAGTGTCCCATCATTGGTGTCAGTGGGAGGAATAGTGTCCCATCATTGGTATCAGTGGGAGGAATAGTGTCCCATCATTGGTGTCAGTGGGAGGAATAGTGTCCCATCATTGGTGTCAGTGGGAGGAATAGTGCCCCATCATTGGTATCAGTGGGAGGAATAGTGTCCCATCATTGGTATCAGTGGGGGGAATAGTGCCCCATCATTGGTGTCAGTGGGAGGAATAGTGCCCCATCATTGGTGTCAGTGGAAGGAATAGTGTCCCATCATTGGTGTCAGTGGAAGGAATAGTGCCCCATCATTGGTTTCAGTAAAATGAATAATGGGAAAATAATGCCCCAGGGGCCAGATAAAATCAAGCAAAGGGCCACATCTGGCCCCCGGGGTGCAGTTTGGAGACCACTGGTTTAATGCACTGGGAGTTACAAGAATGTTGGATTTCGAGAAGTATGGAGAGGTATTTTTCTGTTGTCTGTAGAGAGCTGTGTGTTGTTTACCTACACAGAGCTCTCTTCTGTCATTCGCTAAGCTGATCGGCGGGTTACAGACATAAATCATTGGCCGGGACCCGCTACCCGGAAATACAAAATCATGTACAGGGACGGGATCCCGCGCAGCAGGGCCACCCTTCTGCAGTAGAAGTGTGGTGAGCCATCATGAAGCTGTTAAAGGGCTCCCGTGTGATGATACAAAAGTTGCCTACCTGTCCATGCTTTGAAAATGCTAATTTTCAGGCTGTGTTAATGATCGTCTGAGTTCAATGCCTTTAGAGTCACCGACCAGAAACAAGTGTGCGTTTTTTGTATATGTAAAAGCATCAACCTCTTGCTGCCTACATAACCCATATGGGCATCAGCAAAGAGGGCGGGCTTTACCATTCACAGGCTGTACATGCGCATCCATGGTTGGCAGAGGTGGAGAAGGAAAGCTGGAATGCCGCACTCGGGAAGAAACAGCCCAGGTAAGAAAAGGTAAAAGCGGGTCCCCCTATGACTAAGTTGGGCTGAAGCCGCTTTTACCTTTTCTAACCTGGGCTGTTTATTCAGAGTGCGGCATTTCATCTTTCCTTCTCCATGTGTGTATACAGAGCCAGGATGGGCGCTCTCAATGCCGGCCCCTGCCTTCAATGTAAGTAACCAGATTATTATGGGATGACTGCTTGGAGCAGCACCTGAAGCTTGTATGTGTAGCACTACCCCTGTAGGAGCTGCTGGTTTAGATTTGGGCCTTGCACGTTACCCCACAGCGGTGGGCATGCAGAGCATCCTAGGCCCCGACATGGATGGTGCCCACGAATATAGCGACATGACTGCTCTCCGATCCTCTTCTTGATCTAGCAGCCTCTGGTCTTTGGCGCCGCACACACACACGCATCTCACGCAGTAGGCGGGGACTCCTCCCCCTTGTTCCTCTTTGCACGTAGTTTCCGGGCCTTCTCAACTCTGCCCGCAGTCCACGTGGTAGTAAAGCGATCTGCACACTTAACCCCTTGCGAAACACAGTCCAGTGCCCTCCTTAGTGTAGACTCTTGGTTGAAAATAAAATCTGTTAATCCAGTTGTTAGGGGCAACGGTAAATCCCAGACTCGAGCCCCCACGTGTAGCACTACCCAGTAGGAGCTGCTGGATTAGATTTGGGCCTTGCACGTTACCCCACCATTCGTTGTCTAGGGGATGAGAGTCTATACACTTCAGGAGAAACTTCAATGTCCACACAAGTTGTAAATCCTTTTCTTTGCTTTTATTTCACACCAACTTGCAGGAAAAAATAGACGGAGGGTTAGGGGAAGTTCAGGCACATGATGCAGACCACTGGAGGAACTTTAAGGTTTTAAAACGACACTAAACAAAGTACACATACCACTTTCCTTCGAGTGGAAATTGCTCACCCGGATAGACCTCTCTCTCTGGCCTAGCAGCCGGGGTGGAGCACGGACCCAAAGTCTCTGCCACAGACTTGATGGAAGTAGAACAGGTAGACAATCCTCTGCCACAGGATTGGGCGATGTGGACAAATTGCAACTTGGTCCTCCGCCAAAGGACTTAACAAGTATTCAGCCGAGCAGTATGAGAGCCTTTAAGCCAGATCGGCGATACTCAAAGGAGAAGCATATCCAGCCAGCTTCTTTGCAACAGACATCCACTGACTATTTCTGGCCCAGATAGGAAGGGTGCACGCCTTCAAGTCCTCCTGGACACCAGAAACCTTTGCAGCTTTACTCTTCCTAAACAGTGTACGCAGCATTTTTCCCCCCAGCACAAGCAACAAAACACACCACAGAAAACAGGTCAGCTTCTGTTGAAATTTTAGCACAAATCCCGGACGAGCCCCCATTGTAATGCTTTACGTCTATCTATTAAGTTCTTGTGGTAAAACCAAGGAAGCTTAAACTTCTGTAGTGTATCAATGCTTTACTAAACAAGAAAAAATCTGCACATACAACTGTAGGATGCACGATATTACACAACTTATAGCTTACAAAATATATGCCTACAAATATAAGCATGTACAACGTGTACACATTAAGTAAACTAAACGATTACTCAACTTAGGGGTCAAGATGTCCTCCATGGTCCTTTGCTCAGTCCATCTCAAAAGTTCTTCAAAGTTCTCCAGCTTCAGGCAGTCATGTCTCTCTTTGTCCTCTCCAACACCATCTGTTGTTCAAACACATGTGTCTCCAAAAACCCTTTCCAACCCCCTCCCACCCATTTCCCATTTCCTGATCAATGGAGGGGCCCTCCCACCCATTTCCTGCAAAGAACGTCCAGTATCAATGGAGGGGGAGGGAAGGGGCTCTGTACACATATCCTGTTACTACCTAAACTCTATATTACAATAAAGTCACTATAGAAATTGCCATAGCAGCACACTCTGTCCCATTGGGGACATTTCTTTTCACTTCCTGTCCTTAAGACACAACAGGAATCAAGAGCCACAGGTGTGGGCGTATACACAGTGGTAAATGGCAGTACACTCCTACCTCCTTCCTCGACGCCCACTAACCAGCTAAACACATGTATATTGATGGAGGCTTCATCTCCCTCCTATTCTAAGACACAGGCTGGAGGGGCGTGACATAGCCTGTGACTGGCAGAAATCCGCCCACGCCGTGTTAGTGCAAAAAAATATAAAGATTTGATTTCAAATATACTGTATATTTGTATGACAATTTATAACAGTTTATTGATATTAATTCTTTTTTTTTTTGAACATGTGACCAGCAGCAGAGGACTAGAAGCTCCTCCTGCTTATGTTTCCCTGCAGCAGGCTGGGAGAGAGCCAGGTCATGTGACAGCTGGATATCCATTAGAAAAAATTGACTCATTTATTTATTTTTTCATAAAATAATTACAGAGCCGTCATCCCCAAACAGAAATAGAAGGGAGAATGGAAATTACACAGAATGTTTAGTATCACTTTAACCAGTGGCGGGGACGGTGCTTAATATATTGGGGGGTGCACCAAACCCCCCCCCACCCTCTTCCCCGGAGACGGACGTGAATGCAGCGATCGAAACCCCGCAACCTGAGACAAACGGGGCGGCGGCGATGGGGGCTGTACCTTTTGGAGTCAGGGGGAATGAAGAGCTGGGCCATTGATTCTCTTCCCCGTCGAATGGGAAGTCCTAAGACTCCCTGGCCAATCGGGTCAAAGGAACTGCTTCCTGATTGGCCGGGAGTAGAATCAGGAAAACAATAGCGACACAACTGGGTGGGCTTGGGGCACAGTGCTCTGCGCCCCGAGCCCACCCTTTTTTAGGCCAATTAGAGCCTCAGGCTCTAATCATGTGTTTTAAAAAAAAAAAAACATTAAAATCGACGTGTCTGGCACCCTGCATGTAGATTAGGGGCCGGGCGCATTGATTAGGGAGGCGGCGGCTCCCGCGCCCCATATGAATGGGCCGCCGCTGACTCTTCAAAAAACACAGAAGTTAAATCCAACACAGTTTTACTTCAGATAAGTGCAGTCCCAAGGATGTTAATCCAGTCAGTCTTTTGAAATGTAAAAAATAATGACTTTCCTAAGCCATGTACTTGTGATGAAAGTGAAACTAAACTGAGGAAGCATCAGGGAGCAGAGAATATCTACCAAGAGACTGTGCAAACTAGAAACAAAACAGGAGGGGAGAACAGAGGAACAAACCAAAGTTACCAAAAAAACAAAACAAAAACAGGCTGTTGTGATAGAACCCTCCTCACCTGGTATCATTAGATACCACCAGTGTTGTTCATCTTACGTTAAAAAAGTAATTAGTTACAGTTACAAATTTCTTCTTCCAAAAAGTAATTGCGTTAGTAACTCAGTTACTACATTGAAAAAGTAATTACGGTAGTTACTCAGCAAAGTAACTATATTGGTTATATTATATATACACGGGGGCGGGCGGTAGAAGGATGATATATATGTAATTTTTTCAGTGTATAAAAATAATAGGAGGGATAACAATATATAATATTGGTTATGTGCCCATGCCTCACTGTGCCCATGCCTCACTGTGCCTCACTGTGCCTCACTGTGCCTCACTGTGCCCATGCCTCATGGTGTCCATGCCTCACTGTGCCCATGCCTCACTGTGTCCATGCCTCACTGTGTCCATGCCTCACTGTGCCCATGCTTCACTGTGCCCAAGCCTCACTGTGCCCATGCCTCACTGTGCCCATGCCTCACTGTGCCCATGCCTCACTGTGCCTCACTGTGCCCATGCCTCGCTGTGCCTCACTGTGCCCATGCTTCACTGTGCCCATGCCTCACTGTGCCCATGCTTCACTGTGCCCATGCTTCACTGTGCCCATGCCTCACTGTGCCCATGCCTCACTGTGCCTCACTGTGCCCATGCTTCACTGTGCCCATGCCTCACTGTGCCCATGCTTCACTGTGCCCATGCTTCACTGTGCCCATGCCTCACTGTGCCCATGCCTCACTGTGCCCATGCCTCACGGTGTCCATGCCTCACTGTGCCCATGCCTCACTGTGTCCATGCCTCACTGTGCCCATGCCTCACTGTGCCTCACTTTGCCCATGCCTCACTGTGCCCATGCCTCACTGTGCCCATGCCTCACTGTGCCTCACTGTGCCCATGCCTCGCTGTGCCTCACTGTGCCCATGCTTCACTGTGCCCATGCCTCACTGTGCCCATGCTTCACTGTGCCCATGCTTCACTGTGCCCATGCCTCACTGTGCCCATGCTTCACTGTGTCCATGCCTCACTGTGCCCATGCTTCACTGTGCCCATGCTTCACTGTGCCCATGCCTCACTGTGCCCATGCCTCACTGTGCCTCACTGTGCCCATGCCTCACTGTGCCCATGCTTCACTGTGCCCATGCCTCACTGTGTCCATGCCTCACTGTGCCCATGCTTCACTGTGCCCATGCCTCACTGTGCCCATGCCTCACTGTGCCTCACTGTGTCCATGCTTCACTGTGCCCATGCCTCACTGTGCCTATGCTTCACTGTGTCCATGCTTCACTGTGCCCATGCCTCACTGTGCCCAATGCCTCACTGTGCCCAATGCCTCACTGTGCCCGTGTCTCACTGTGCCCGTGCTTCACTGTGCCCGTGTCTCACTGTGCCCAAGCCTCACTGTGCCCGTGTCTCACTGTGCCCGTGTCTCACTGTGCCCGTGTCTCACTGTGCTCAATGCCTCACTGTGCCCGTGTCTCACTGTGCCCAATGCCTCACTGTGCCGTGTCTCACTGTGCCCGTTTTTCACTGTGCCCCTGTCTCACTGTGCCCGTGCCTCACTGTGCCCGTGCCTCACTGTGCCCGTGTCTCACTGTGTCCGTGCTTCACTGTGTCCATGCTTCACTGTGCCTGCATACCTGATCGGCGGCGTCCCGGCTGCCATTCCAGTATTCAAAAGCCGCACCTCCTCCTCGTCTGTGATAGGCGGAACACTCAATTTCCCAGCATTCAGTGTTCCACCTATCACAGACATCCGCTCATCCTCATAACACAGACGAGGATAAGAGGATGTCCGTGATAGGCTGAACACTACCTGCTGTGAAATTGAGTGTTCCGCCTATCACAGACGAGGAGGCGCGGCTTTTGAACACTGCAATGGCCGCCGTCTGTCTGCATGACACGCTGATCAGGTAGGCAGACGGCGGCTGCGGCGAGTAGATGTAATTGGGGTAACGCCGCCCAAGTAATGGGAACGGTGTTGCCATGAGGGGAAGAGTAATCAGTTAGATTACTCGTTACCCTCAAAAGTGACTGCGTTAGGTAACGTCGTTTATTTAAACAGCGTTACTTACAACACTGGATACCACTATATAAATACAAAAATCAAATGCAATTCACAACAACAACCATAAAGTACATAACACAAAGGACACAACACTCCCTGCCTGACATCTTTAGATTTCATGAATAGAACACAAATAAGTTCATGAAGGTGGATGACTTGTCCTTTGGATCTAAAAAAAACTCAAACAAAGAAGAAGAACCATGACACAACTTGGCTGTTTGTAGACATCTCAGGTCAACGTCTTCCAGAAAACTCAGCAGCTCCAAGAGAGGAAACAAGGGGCTCAATACTTGGCATCCGGTAACACAACAAGCCATCTTCATGACACAGAGGCCACAAGATGTCCAACCCCAGCTGACTCAATCTGTAATCCAAAGTATAACCAGGACAGATCCATGTCCGTCCAGTTGGGTAGATGCTGGAAACCTATAGAGATAGGTCCATAAGAGAATCCCACATGAGTCTTCAGTGCCCTGAACTCAGGGCCGGTGCTACCAGTAGGCAAACTAGGCAGCCGCCTAAGATAAGGTGACCAGATTTTTTAAATGAAATCCGGGGACATATTGTTTTTTAACTAGTAATGGTGGCAATCAGCGACTCTCTGCCCGTCGCCGCCGCCGCCGCCCGCCACACAGCCTGTCAAGTCTTACTCTTCGGGCCCCGGCTACTACTGGGTGGGGAGTGGAGGAAGATCACTCCGCCAGGGAAGACAAGGAGATAAGCAGGCAGGCGGCTGGCCGGGACTTGAGCCAAGGCAGAAGAACATGCGAGCGGAGCGGAATGGGCACCCGAAACTGAAGAAATATTCCCTCCGCTCCGACCAGCACATGATCATCAGAAAGGGGCACAGATAATGGGAAAAAATACACCCCCTAAGCTAGTAGGAGCGGCGGGGGTGTGTAATTCAGATTTTTTTTTAATTCTGCACTGACTGTCTTTGAAATAGACCCAGCCCCTGTTCAAATCCAATCCGGGGACAAAACTGGGGACAGACTTGGTCCAGGGACAGTGTCCTCAATCCGGGGACTGTCCCTGGAAATCAGGGATGTCTGGTTACCCTAGCCTAAGACACACTGCTGCCTAGGGGGCGCCCGGCCACTGGTGTTCCTACTCTCTTCTCTCTGCAACAAGCAACTAAGTCTCAGCCGCCGCTCCATTCACACATAGTGTCAGAGGCGCAGTTGCGGCGGAGGACTGTGTCTGTGTCCCCAACTCCCGAATGAATGGAAGCAAGCAAACATTCATTGATGGGCACCAGTAGACTGCATTGATGGGCACTGGTGTGGCTGCATTTGATGGGCGCTTCATTAAAAAGGTGGGGGTATACATGGGCAGGGCAAAGGGGGTGGAGTCAGGGGTGGAGTCAAGGGGAGTGAGGCAAAATTAGGTCTCGTCTAGGGTGTCAAAAATCCTTGCACCAGCCCTGCCTGAACTTGACACATTCTGGAACATTCGATCACTTCTCAAAGGGTGGCGAAGTTTGGAAGGTCTCTTCTGGGTGGAAGAAGACAGTAGTCTGCCTATTTGGTTGACAGAACTTCCTGACAGGTCCAGCAGACTTTGCTTCCAGTAGATGTTCCTGCATGGTTGTAGGACTTACCCCCATTAAAGGGGCTGGCTGGTTTTGTTTTGGGTCTGCAGCAATTACCTCTCTAGAGTAGATCCTTTAGCCCTGTTGTCTAGGCAAACAACAATCTTCAAGAATAAGGCCAATGAGTAAAACCTAACCAGCAAGGCTTTATTCTTTTTCTCTTTGAGTCAACTTGAAGAGAGAGAGAGCATGAAGTTGAAAGAAGTAGGGGAAGGTTCAGGCACGCAACACTTAAGTTCAGTATCTACACTCAAGCCTGAGTGGGTATTGCTCTACCGGATAGTCCCTATGAGAGCGGTCCTAGCAGCCGGGATGGAGCACGGATATCAGAGACGATGAATCCCCCTCTAGGCAGGTCTCCAGGCCTCTCCCTGAGATAGCAGTACCGTCGCTAATCTCCACCGGGACTGATCCTCCCCTGGAACTCCTTTCCTAAAGATGGGCCCCCTACAAACAGGCAGCCTGGGATCCTTCTCTGAAGCGTAGGCCCTTGTCAGCGGGGCTGGGCCCACGATGCAGCAACAGGACCTCGGGCTGAAGGTGCCCGAGGCCTAAACACACTCGCGCACCTCGTGCCACAAGGCACACCCGCTGGACCAGAGGTCCCCCCTGAACACCTTGGGGTCCCCCTGGAATCGCCTCACGCCAAAAGGCGTCTGCCTCTTTTGTACCCTCTCCCGGCATGCAAAGCGAGTAGACCACACCCACTGCACGGCTGCCGAGAGAGGACACCCAAGGTGCTGTGATACCCCCCCATGTAGTTCAACCTATGCCGGCGGTGACAGTGCCACCTACAGGCAACGGAGAACACTACTGCCAGGCAGTATCACAACCAGAGCAGAAATAATTATTGAATCATAATTGGTCTGAGCCCAACTACTAGCTCAGACTACCCCTAAATATTCACATAGCGCCCCCAAATATTGGGGGAGGGGGGGGCGCTACATGGTGAATGATGAAGACGACGACTTAGACGAGCTTCTTCAGCCTCTTGGTGTTATTGGAGCTCCTGGTGTGAAGCATTTTCTGGCCACTGTGGATCTTAATGGGTGAATCTGCAGCTAAGTTGAAGGTCATAACTGGACCTCTGTGGCATTTACTGAAGTAGATATTGATTTAGAGTCACCAGGTACACAGTCCGTGGACTGATGGCCATCAGCATTGGTGTGTGGAATCAGAGGCGTTGCTAGGGGGGTGCGGGGGGTGCGGTCCGCCCCCGGGTGACACCCGCTAGAGGGGTGACACCCTCCCTTTTTTTTTTTTTTTTTTTTTTTTTACAGCTGACCCATTCATTGATTAATTTCACCCCGCTGGGCTGGAAGCCTGGAACAACACCTCCAGCGCCGCGGCCGCGCCTGGTGTGTGTCCTCCGGCTCCTTATTCTTCCTATTCCTAAATTCCAATCCTCCTCCCTACCCTACAGAGCCAGCGAGCGACTCAGCCTGTCACATCATCACACTGCACTGTAGTGTCACACTGGAGTGTCAGTGAAAAGATTATCAACAACACGCTGGAGTGCTCATCATGCTGCAGTTAAGCCAGTAAAAGAAAAATTGAATATGTTTGTGTCTGCAATCGAAGCGCTTTGTGATCCTTCTGAAAATATGGACACAAGAGGAGCAGCAGAATGTCTACTGCCTGCTGTCTGTGATTTTACGTTTTTGTGCTACCTATACTTCTGGGGTGATGTACTTCAAGAAGTTGATGTTACACAACAGTACCTGCAGACCAAAGGCTTAAGTCTGGACAAGGTGGTGACAAAGCTAGAGTCACTAAGACTTTTTCTGTTTGAAGAGCGCAGTCACCTAGTGGAACATGCAATTAAGCAGGCACATTTAAAATCTAAAGAATATGGAATTGCCGTAGAGAGAAGAGCCAGGTTTAAGAAGAGGATGGCAGGGGAACAGGCACATGATGCTGGAGGCATAAGTCTACAAGACGAGAACAAGAGGGCAATGCTTGAGTGCATTGATCGCTTCCATTCTGAACTCCAGATCAGATTAAGAGCCATCATGGAAGTTGCAGCCATGTTTGAGGCTGTTCAAGCAAAGAGTCTCATATATGAAACTGAAGAAACATTAAAGGTGTCCATTCCAAAACTGACCACTTTTTATGACGAAATATCTGAGAGTGAGCTGTTAATGGAAATACCCAGACTGAGGAGACATCTCAAAGCAGCCAAGATCAACCTAGAAGAAGTCAAAGATTGGTCGGCTTTACAAGTTTTGACCTTCATAGCAGAATGGGACTTCATTGAATCTCTTCCAACCCTTTCACTATGTCTAAAAATATTTCTGACAATCTGTGTGTCTGTGGCTTCATGTGAGAGGAGCTTTTCAAAGTTGAAGCTGATAAAAAACTATTTGCGTTCAACGATGGGACAGGCAAGGCTTTCTGATCTTACAATATTATCAGTTGAAAGTGAACTAGCGAAATGTATTGATTTTGATGATGTTGTTCACAATTTTGCAGCTGTCAAGGCTAGAAAAGCAAAGTTTTGATTTAGATGTTAACTAAATGCTTTCATATTTGTTCCTGTTTTTGTGTTATTTATTTATTAATTCAGTAAAGTTTAAAGTTAAAATAAATACAGTTCTTTAACAGTTTAAGCTTTGATTTCTATTATTTTCATATGATTTTGTTATTCAAATTTGCTAGTTGATTGATAGTTATTAACGGCACTACTGTTGCCAATATATGCAGTGTTATTAGGGTGAAAAAAATTATTGGGGGGAGGGGGTGACACCATGTTATACCGCACCAGGTGACACCAACCCTAGTGACGCCACTGTGTGGAATCTCAGTATTAGTAGATTCCTGGTCACCTGTTGAATGTTCAGCCTTGGTGCTGTCACTAATAATTTCAGATGTTGTCTCACAGGGATTATTACAAAGTGGTTCTCCAACGTGGCCTTTACTTACCTGTATGATAGTTTGGTTGGAGTGCATGGGGGGCAGGCAGGTGACACTCCCTCCATGTTCCATTCCTCGTTGGGTGCCAAGTGTGGGTCACATGGAAGGCCTTCCCCAGGGAGGGTTCTTCTGGGCACCTTGAACAGGGTCACTTTACTACACATGGGGTACCTTTACTTGTCAGTGCACTGTGTACACTCCTCCAGTTGACTCTCTCGTCCCCGTGTCAATGTTCACCATACTGTCTGTTGCATTTAGGAGGGACACGCTGATAATTTGCCCTCTCCACCTGTCCGGTTTACCTCCGCTACCTCACTATGCGTAAAAGAATGGGGCCTCATGCGCCCACTCTCTTAACCAGTGGCGGCTGGTGCTCAAAATTTTTGGGGGGGCGCAAACAAACTGAAAAAAAAAACATCAATTGGATCTACTGTGCCATCAAATGCAGCCACTGTGCCATCAAACGCAGCAAACGCAGCTACTGTGCCATCAAACGCAGCCACTGTGCCATCAAACGCAGCCACTGTGCCATTAAACGCAGCAAACACAGCTACTGTACCATCAAACGCAGCCACTGTGCCATCAAACGCAGCCACTGTGCCATCAAACGCAGCCACTGTGCCATCAAACGCAGCCACTGTGCCATTAAACGCAGCAAACGCAGCTACTGTACCATCAAACGCAGCAAACGCAGCTACTGTGCCATCAAACGCAGCTACTGTGCCATCAAACGCAGCCACTGTGCCCATCAAATGCAGCCACTGTGCCATCAAATGCAGCCACTGTGCCATCAAACGCAGCCACTGGGCCATCAAACGCAGCCACTGTGCCCATCAAACGCAGCCACTGTGCCATCAAACGCAGCCACCGTGCCCATCAAACGCACCCACTGTGCCCATCAAACGCAGCCACTGTGCCATAAAACGCAGCCGCTGGGCCATCAAACGCAGCCACTGTGCCCATCAAACGCAGCCACTGTGCCCATCAAACGCAGCCACTGTGCCAATCAAATGCAGCCACTGTGCCATCAAACGCAGCCACTGGGCCATCAAACGCAGCCACTGTGCCCATCAAACGCAGCCACTGTGCCATCAAACGCAGCCACCGTCCCCATCAAACGCACCCACTGTGCCCATCAAACGCAGCCACTGTGCCATAAAACGCAGCCGCTGGGCCATCAAACGCAGCCACTGTGCCCATCAAACACAGCCACTGTGCCATCAAACACACCCACTGTGCCCATCAAACGCAGCCACTGTGCCATAAAACGCAGCCACTGGGCCCATCAAACGCACCCACTGTGCCCATCAAACGCACCCACTGTGCCCATCAAACGCACCCACTGTGCTATAAAACGCAGCCACTGGGCCATCAAACGCAGCCACTGTGCCCATCAAACACACCCACTGTGCCCATCAAATGCACCCACTGTGCCCATCAAACGCAGCCACTGTGCCCATCAAACGCAGCCACTGTGCCCATCAAACGCAGCCACTGTGCCCATCAAACACACCCACTGTGCCCATCAAATGCACCCACTGTGCCCATCAAACGCAGCCACTGTGCCATCAAACGCAGCCACTGTGCCCATCAAACGCAGCCACTGTGCCATCAAACGCAGACACTGTACCCATAAATTGCCACAACTGTGCCCATCAAATGCTGCCAGTGTGCCCATCAATTGCCGCCACTGTGCCCCATCAGATGCTGCCTGCACTTTCCTGTCTCTCAGCGGGTCAGCGGCGGTGTCCTGCATGTCCTCCATGTCTTCTTCCGTCCTCTCTCAGGCGTCCAATCACAGCGCCTGACGTTTCAGCCAATCAGGTGACCGGTAACAGACCAGACAAACTGATTGGCTGAGAGGCAGATTCAGTGTTCGTTCGCTTTGCTAACACACAGCTGAGTGAACAGGGAACGCCCAGCATGGCGCCCGCTGTTCAAATTTTTGGCTCTAATCAGGTGCTTCCAAAAAACACCCCAGTCGGTGTAATTCAGGCGCCCGAAAAGGGGCCGGACACCTGAATAGGGGGTGTGCATGAATCTATCTATTGGTGATTAGAGCGGTGACAGGAGAGAGGGGGCGGCGCTCCTGAACCCTTTATGGACGTACCGCCGCTGCTCTTAACTCTTCCTCTTCCGCACCTGTGCACAGATCTGATGTAGCAGGAGGAGGATCTGCAGGAGACGGGTTGTGCTGAGATGGAGGAAACACTTGAAGATGGGGTATCACTGCTGAACTCCATGAATCTGGTTACAGTTCTTGGCAAGATGTTCTGTAGAAGCACAAAACGTAGTAAAGAAGTGTTGCGCAGACTCCAAATTATCTTAAAGTGGTTGTAAAGTCACTGAGGACAATTACTGGAATCCCCTCTGTTATAGCAAGCTATACATCACAGTGTTTGTGTTTTTTTTCTTTGTCTTTTTCGTGAAGCTAAATACCTTATTTCACAGCGCTGCTGTGTGGTCACGTGACCTCCCAGCTGACCTCAGAGGGAAATCTCAGCCTCTCCCACTGTAGTCCTTAGATCGGGGAAGGAGCGTAGTGGGAGGTCACGTGGCTCTTCTTCCACCGCTCTCCTTCCCTGATCTAAGGACTACAGTGGGAGGGGCTGAGTATCCCCTCTGACGTCAGCCGGGAGGTCACGTGACAGCACAGCGTTGCTGCGAAATAAGATATATAGCTTCACAATTTAAAAAACACACAAACATTGTACTATATAGCTTGCTATATCCAGTAATTGTCCTCAGTGACTTTACAGCCACACGGAATAGCGGCGGGAGGGGAGGGGCGGTGGGGGGAGATCTGCTCTCACTATACAGACTACTGAGCTGACAGGCAGGGAGGGAGGGCGAGAGGGAGAGACTCTGAAAACAGCGGGATGATGGAGGTACATAAACTGACCACAGCATGATGGATCAGCAGCCATGATTACTGTGGACAGCACACCTAGGGGGACACAGGAACAGGCAGGATCAACCAGGTATATTACAGCATAGATAGGGACAAATGACACTGGAGAAGCACTATGCTGTTTATCATGCTTTAAAGGAACAGGAGCATTTCTTTTTTTTTTTAGGGTTACGACCGCTTTAAGAGTCCTTTGCATTCTTGCAGGTGATCATTCCAGAACCTAATGCATTTCTTGAGAGGATGTGATTTCTGATGGATTTGATACTGGTGATTGGGATTTTCTATCTCTTCACCCCAGTCCCCCTTCTCAGGGCCGGTATCAGGACTGGGTGGCATATCTGTCTTGTGCCATCTTCACAGATGCAGGAACTCTGCAGTCTCTGGATTTATTGTCACCATTTTTCTGCCTCTCCAATCTAAGCATTGAAAGTGAGATCTCTGTCACTTACAGTTATGATGAGATATCGATAACCCACAATCTTAGCTGAATTAGCAGACAGTGACTCAATCCAGACGACACCCTGCAGATCTTGTGAAGTTTAATCCATAAACTGTGAGGGTCTTAGAGCAATGAACGTCGGATAGTTGAAAAGATCATAATGTGATCCACTCCATGAGACATGAGGCTGAGATGCATTACTGGGAAAAATGAACAAAGGGTGGAGCTATCTATACAGGATGAAACTGAGCTATGGGGAGGGGCCAGGGACAGAAGACAACAAATAACATTTAAAGGCATCTCACAAAGCATGTGAAACATGACAACTATAATTGTCCTTGGGAAAAGTTGGACCCTGGGGGCAGGGCTGCTGTTAGGAATCAAAGGGCCCCATACAGAATACCAGACAGGACCCCCCCCCCCTTCCTGGATGAAAGTGACATAGATTTATCAGTCCCTTTCTTTGCAGCCTCAGCAGCACAGACTAATGAATAGGAAACGCTGTGAAGCTTATTGCTCATACACTAACTGAAGCATATTAAACACAGTTTACAATGCTTCAGTGGCGAATGGACACAAGAGTGATTGATACCAATCGCTCACTGTGTTCTTTCAGGAATGGAAGGGGTCAGCAAATTACTGGCGGGAGTGGAGAGGAGGGAAGCCAGAAATGCCGTGGGGGGAAAGGGGCAAATGGGGGGCCTGGACTGCAGATGGAAGGGGCGCATGTGCTAGGACCATAGGAATGACAGCTGCAATAAGACACAGCTGGCCCTCCTGCTCAGCAGGTGCCTGGGCCCCCCTTTTGAACTGATGGAGCCTGGGCCCAGTACAGGAGGGCTGGCTGTACTGCCTTATCAGCGGCCCTGCCTGGGTGGGTGCCGGACTCACTGTGATAGAACCTTGGCTCATTTTTAGTTTCCGTAACGTTCCCGAGGAAATCACAGAAATAGAAGAATGGCAGAAAGGGAATTCGATATTTCTATTGGTACCCCAAACCCATGGTTGATCACCCCTGTATGCTGTATGGTGGCTTTGACACTATTGTATTCCCCCCCCCCACACAAGCCCATCCTGCACCCGCGCCCCCCCCCCCATTCTAAAATGTAAAAAAACTTGGCTAATAGTGTTACATAATGTAGCAACATCCACACACATGGGACCCCCAATGTTGGGCCCCATTTGCACCTGAGCATAACGAAAATGTGCATTCCTACTCGTGTTTTTGCGCATTTTCCATATGTTACGGTGTGCCACGCCCATAGCAACCCATTCACTTGAACAATCGCAACAAAGTAGCTCCAGAACCATTTTGGTCGCGGAGCATTAGGCGTTTTTTCAGTGCGCGTTTTATTGTATGATAAACGTGTGGCATGTCTGCTACCCGTGCTTGGGGTGCCATTAGCAATTAAGTGTGACCCGTGATTGGAGCGCATTTCCAAAATGAGCAGCAAAATGTTAATTTTTGTGTGTTTTGGCGCGCGTTTCGAAAATGCGCGGCAGTGAATGCATCCTTATGCCGCGTACACATGATCGGAAATTCCGACAACAAAACCGTAGATTTTTTTTTTCCGACGGAATTTCGGCTCAAACTTGTGTTGCACACACGCGGTCACACAAAAATGTTGTTGGAAATTCCGATGGTCAAGAACGCGGTGACATACAAGACGTACGACGAGCCGAGATCAATGAAGTTCAATAGGCAGTTCGGCTCTTCTGCTTGATTCTGAGCATGCGTGTTTTATTAAAGCGTCGGAATTGCATAGAGACGAGTGGAATTTTCCGACAAGAACTTTTCCTGTCGGAAAATTTGAGAACCAGCTCTCAAATTTTTGTTGTCAGAAATTCCGACAGGAAAAGTCAGATGGAGCCTACACACCAAAAGCTCACATCGGAGATTTCTTGTCGAAATTTCCAATCGTGTGTACGCGGCATTAGAGGTGATTTATTCTTACAAACAGTGGCGGCTGGTGCTCAAAATTTTTGGGGGGGCACTAACAAACTGAAAAAAAAAATCAATTGCCGCTACTGTGCCCATTAAACGCAGCCACTGTGCCCAAACGCCACCAGTTTGCCCCCTGAAACGCCACCAGTTTTTCCCCAAATACAGCCAGTTTCCCTCCCCCCCAAATGCAGCCAGTTTGACCCCAAATTGAGCCAGTTTTCCCCCAAATATAGCCAGTTTCCCCCCAAATACAGCCAGTTTCCACCCAAATACAGCCAGTTTCCCCAGAAATGCAGCCAGTTTCCCCCCAAATGCAGCCAGTTGACCCCAAATGCAGCCAGTTTCCCCAGAAATGCAGCCAGTTTCCCCCCAAATGCAGCCAGTTTGACCCCAAATGCAGCCAGTTTGACCCCAAATGCAGCCAGTTTTCCCCCAAATGCAGCCAGTTTCCTCCCAAATGCAGCCAGTTTCCTCCCAAATGCAGCCAGTTTCCTCCCAAATGCAGCCAGTTTCCCCCCAAATGCAGCCAGTTTCCTCCAAAATGCAGCCAGTTTCCCCCCAAATGCAGTCAGTTTCCTCCCAAATGCAGCCAGTTTCCTCCCAAATGCAGCCAGTTTCCTCCCAAATGCAGCCAGTTTCCTCCCAAATGCAGCCAGTTTCCCCCCAAATGCAGCCAGTTTCCTCCCAAATGCAGCCAGTTCCCCCCCCCCCCCAAATGCAGCCAGTGTCCCCCCAAATGCAGCCAGTTTCCTCCCAAATGCAGCCAGTTCCCCCCCCCCCAAATGCAGCCAGTTTCCCCCCAAATGCAGCCAGTTTCCCCCCAAATGCAGCCAGTTTGACCCCAAATGCAGCCAGTTTCCCCAGAAATGCAGCCAGTTTGACCCCAAATGCAGCCAGTTTCCCCCCAAATGCAGCCAGTTTGACCCCAAATGCAGCCAGTTTTCCCCCAAATGCAGCCAGTTTCCTCCCAAATGCAGCCAGTTTCCCCCCAAATGCAGCCAGTTTGACCCCAAATGCAGCCAGTTTCCCCCCAAATGCAGCCAGTTTCCCCCCAAATGCAGCCAGTTTCCTCCCAAATGCAGCCAGTTTCCTCCCAAATGCAGCCAGTTTCCCCCCAAATGCAGCCAGTTTCCTCCCAAATGCAGCCAGTTTCCCCCCCCCCAAATGCAGCCAGTTTCCCCCCAAATGCAGCCAGTTTCCTCCCAAATGCAGCCAGTTTCCTCCCAAATGCAGCCAGTTCCCCCCCCCAAATGCAGCCAGTTTCCCCCCAAATGCAGCCAGTTTCCTCCCAAATGCAGCCAGTCCCCCCCCCCCCCCAAATGCAGCCAGTTTCCTCCCAAATGCAGCCAGTTTCCCCCCCCCCCCCAAATGCAGCCAGTTTGACCCCAAATGCAGCCAGTTTCCCCCAAATGCAGCCAGTTTGACCCCAAATGCAGCCAGTTTCCCCCCAAATGCAGCCAGTTTCCCCCCAGCCCGGCACTTACCTTCCTTGGGTCAGCGCCGTCCTCCTCCATGCTCCCTCATGTCTTCTTCCATCCTCAATGTCTTCTCCCGCCCTCGATGTCGCTTCAGCCAATCAGGTTACCGGTAACCAGACCCGGTGAACCTGATTGGCTGAGACGCGTGTCAGTGGTAACCAGGGAAAGCACAGCCCGTGTGTCCCCTGGTAACTATTTGGAAGCCGATTACAGCCCACAGGTTGTAATCGGGAAGCCTATCAGAGCCGCTGGCTCTGATAGACACTTCCAAAAACCAACCAACTGCTGTTATTCAGATTCACCAGGGGGCCGGCCATCTGAATAGCGGGAGGCAGCCGCGCCGGCGACAATACATACGTTCATGCAATGCATGAATGTATGTATTGGTGACGGTACAGGGGAGAGAGGGGGCGGCGCTCCTGCGCCCACTATGGATGCGCCGCCACTGCTTACAAAGCAAATCCACCTTTGCACACCGGTACTGACTGGTATTCCAGCTTTTCCCTTCCCTCAGCTAATGTGACCCCAGTGCTGATGGAGAGGGGCAGAGGAAGGGCAAACAAGGATGCAGGGCAGGTGCCCAATGTCCTTTTTTATAAACGTCATTGGTTGCTAGGACTGAAGAAAAAGGAAAATTGGTCGCACACCATGGAAGGAAGAACTTCTGTAGAACAGTCACTTTATTGTCAAAGTGCCAAAAGGACATAAACAGGAGATTACAGGAAGATCGGTAGACCGGTTTGGTTTCACACTCGCACTTGCACAACAAGCATGAGTTACCCGTGTGAAACCGATCTACCGATCTTCCTTTAATGTCCTGGCACTTTGACAATAAAGTGACTGTTCTACAGAAGTTCTTCCTCCCATGGTGTGCGACCAATTTTCCTTTTTCTTCAATTACTATTGACGGTGGTGAGCCGGGGGCCCGCACCCACGAGCAATTCTATATCCACAGTCTGAGTGGTGTTACACTCTTTCTAGACATTGGTTGCTAGGACGCCAGCGGGTGGAAGGTTGTAATGGTGCACAATGAAAACCTGTGACTTTCTGCAGCTAAAAGGCTTCATCCACCTGCTGGCTAGTATACAATTTTTTATTTTATTTTTTTAAATACATTTTGGGGCAATTTTTAGGAATTTTGCCAAGGCACCCCTGAAGAATCCTAAAGGCACCCTGGTTGAAAAAGGCTGGTCTAGATAACTGAGGACCAAGGATGGGGCATAATTCTTGTCACTGACACCAACAATGGGCCACTTTTCCTCCAGCTGACCACAACAATGGGGCAAAACTCCTCCAACTGACCCCAACAATGGGGCACTATCCCTCCAACTGACACCAACGATAGAGCACAATTCCTTCCATTGATACCAACAATGGGCCACTTTTCCTCCAGCTGACCACAACAATGGGGCAAAACTCCTCCAACTGACCCCAACAATGGGGCACTATCCCTCCAACTGACACCAATGATAGAGCACAATTCCTTCCATTGATACCAACAATGGGCCACTTTTCCCACTGACACCAATAAAAGGGCAAAATTCCTCCAACTGACACCAACAATGGGCAGAATTCTTTCCATTGACACCAACGATGGAGCACTATCCCTCCAATTGACATCAATGAAAGGGCACAATTCCTCCCATTGACACCAAAGATGGGGCACTATCCCTCCAACTGACATCAACGATTGGGCACCATCCCTTCAACTGACACCATCAATAGGGCACAATTCCTCCCATTGACACCAAAGATGGGGCACTATCCCTCCAACTGACATTAACGATTGGGCACCATCCCTTCAACTAAAACCATCAATGGGGCACAATTCCTCCCATTGACACCAAAGATGGGGCACTATCCCTCCAACTGACATCAACGATTGGGCACCATCCCTTCAACTGACACCATCAATAGGGCACAATTCCTCCCATTGACACCAACAATGGGCCACTGTTCCTACCACTGACACACACCAGCGAAAGGGCAAAATTAATACAACTGACACCAACAATGGGGCAGAATTCCTTCCATTGACACCAACGTTGGGGTACTGTCCCTCCAACTGACATCAATGATGGGGCACCGTTCCTCCAACTAACACCACGAAAAGGGCAGAATTCCTTCCATTGATATCAACAATGGGACACTTTTCCTCCCACTGACACCAACGAAAGGGCAAAATTCCTACAACTGACACCAACAATGGGGCAGAATTCCTTCCACTGGCACCTACGATGGGGCACTATCCCTCCAACTGACACCAAAGATAGGGCATTGTTTACTCCCATTGGATACCGGGACATTTTCTACTCCCACTGGGCACAGTCTGACCCCCCCCCCCCCTAAAGGCTGAAGAACAGTAAACTGGCCCTTTGTACAGAATGTTTGGAGCCCCCTCCCCCGATCTGGTGTACTGTATATAAGGACTTTTTAGCGAAACAAAAAGGATACATTTTTCCTGGAAATCGAGCCTCTGATTAGTTGAATAGAACATTTTGTATCATTCTCTCAGATTTGTAACAAGTTCTTCTTCTTTCCTCCTCTCCACACCCAACAATTGCGCAGTACGAGGAGTTTTGCCAATAAACAACTCAGATTGATGGTTCAGTTAGGGATGGGGGGAGGGGGCGTTGCAAGTGCTGTCATGCTAATCCTTTTAACTTTTTCCAATGTATTTAATGCTATTCAGCAGAGCGATATAATTAGGTAAATTGGGAGGATGACAAGAAGTTTGCGGTATTAATGGCAGGCGCGGGAAATGACGATTTTCGCTACTTATAAAGGACGGAGAAAAAGTTCTCGATAAAAGAACGCCGCTGAACGTTTCTTCTGGAGGACGGGCCGGCTCCCCATAGAAGTGAATCATTATTTCCAGTTATTTATGAAGTGTGATTTATCCCGTCACTGTACTGTTTACGGCGGGGAGTTCACTTTAAGCACCGCCACTAATTTTGACAAATAACCCGGGAAAATGGCTGTTGTTTTATTATGCAAATATTCCGGTGAAAACATCTTCACCCTTCATTCCTCAATGCTGTTTTATTAGGTTGGTGAATCAAAGTGTGGGGTCATGACAAGTTTTATGCTACCGGGGGGGGGGGGGGGGGGGAGGGGGGGGCGCTGTAAAAAGGAGCGACCATTTTATCGTTATGATAATTTCTCTGAAAGTCAATCCGGAGATTGGAGGTGGAAGGAGGCACCTCCGTAGGATGACTTCATCACTTTGAAGGTCAAGTTATAATATCCAGAACAATAAGATACCCGACCAACGCACTCTTTTATTACCTCTTGCCATCCAAGTAACAAGTGTGCCGGGGAAAGAGGGTGGGCCTTAACGGCCACATGGCGCACATATGTGTTAATGGGTTTCTATGTTGAGGGTGCGCTCACTGCACGCTCCCAGCACAAGGTCATAGATAGCTCCCGGGTCCTTAGCCCTGCATTCTTTATGTAGTGCACTCCTGAGCCCTCCTTAACCCTGCATTCCTTATGTAGCGCACTCCTGAGCCCTGCATTCCTTATGTAGCGCACTCCTGAGCCTGCATTCTTTATGTAGAGCACTCCTGAGCACTCCTGAGCCCTGCATTCCTTATGTAGCACACTCCTGATCCCTGCATTCTTTATGTAGTGCACTCCTGAGCCCTCCTTAACCCTGCATTCCTTATGTAGCGCACTCCTGAGCCCTGCATTCCTTATGTAGCGCACTCCTGAGCCCTGCATTCTTTATGTAGAGCACTCCTGAGCGCTCCTGAGCCCTGCATTCCTTATGTAGCGCACTCCTGATCCCTGCATTCTTTATGTAGTGCACTCCTGAGCCCTGCATTCTTTATGTAGAGCACTCCTGAGCGCTCCTGAGCCCTGAATTCCTTATGTAGCGCACTCCTGAGCCCTGCATTCTTTATGTAGTGCACTCCTGAGCCCTGAATTCCTTATGTAGTGCACTCCTGAGCCCTGCATTCTTTATGTAGTGCACTCCTGAGCGCTCCTGAGCCCTGAATTTCTTTATGTAGTGCACTCCTGAGCCCTGCATTCCTTATGTAGCGCACTCCTGAGCCCTTTATTCTTTATGTAGTGCACTCCTGAGCGCTCCTTAACCCTGCATTCCTTATGTAGCGCACTCCTGATCCCTGCATTCTTTATGTAGTGCACTCCTGAGCCCTGCATTCTTAATGTAGAGCACTCCTGAGCGCTCCTGAGCCCTGAATTCCTTATGTAGCGCACTCCTGAGCTCTGCATTCTTTATGTAGCGCACTCCTGAGCACTCCTGAGCCCTGCATTCTTTATGTAGTGCACTCCTGAGCGCTCCTTAACCCTGCATTCCTTATGTAGCGCACTCCTGATCCCTGCATTCTTTATGTAGTGCACTCCTGAGCCCTGCATTCTTAATGTAGAGCACTCCTGAGCGCTGCATTCTTAATGTAGAGCACTCCTGAGCGCTCCTGAGCCCTGAATTCCTTGCACTCCTGAGCTCTGCATTCTTTATGTAGCGCACTCCTGAGCACTCCTGAGCCCTTTATTCTTTATGTAGTGCACTCCTGAGCGCTCCTTAACCCTGCATTCCTTATGTAGCGCACTCCTGATCCCTGCATTCTTATGTAGTGCACTCCTGAGCCCTGCATTCTTAATGTAGAGCACTCCTGAGCGCTCCTGAGCCCTGAATTCCTTATGTAGCGCACTCCTGAGCTCTGCATTCTTTATGTAGCGCACTCCTGAGCACTCCTGAGCCCTGCATTCTTTATGTAGTGCACTCCTGAGCGCTGCATTTTTTGTGTAGCACACTCCTGAGCCCTGCATTCTTATGTAGCGCACTCCTGAGCACTCCTGAGCCCTGCATTCTTTATGTAGTGCACTCCTTAGCCTGCATTCTTTATGTAGCGCACTCCTGAGCCCTGCATTCTTTATGTAGTGTACTCCTGAGCGCTCATTAGCTCTTCATTCTTTATGTAGCGCACTCCTGAGCCCTGCATTCTTATGTAGCGCACTCCTGAGCACTCCTTAGCCCTGCATTCTTTATGTAGAGCACTCCTGAGTCCTGCATTCTTTATGTAGCACGCTCCTGAGCCTGCATTCTTTATGTAGAGCACTCCTGAGTCCTGCATTCTTTATGTAGCACGCTCCTGAGCCCTGCATTCCTTATGTAGCGTACTCCTGAGCCCTGCATTCTTTATGTAGCGCACTCCTGAGCACTCCTGAGCCCTGCATTCTTTATGTAGTGTACTCCTTAGCCCTGCATTCTTTATGTAGCGCACTCCTGAGCACTCCTGAGCCCTGCATTCTTTATGTAGTGCACTCCTTAGCTCTGCATTCTTTATGTAGCGCACTCCTTATGTAGCGCACTCCTGAGCCCTGCATTCTTTATGTAGTGTACTCCTGAGCGCTCATTAGCTCTTCATTCTTATGTAGCGCACTCCTGAGCCATGCATTCCTTTATGTAGCGCACTCCTGAGCACTCCTTAGGCCTGCATTCTTTATGCAGCGCACTCCTGAGCACTCCTTAGGCCCTGCATTCTTTACGTAGTGCACTCCCTAGTCCTTCATTCTTTATGTAGCGCACTCCTGAGCCTGCATTCTTTATGTAGCGCACTCCTGAGCCCTGCATTCTTTATGTAGTGCCACTCCTTAGCCCTTCATTTTTTATGTAGCACACTCCTGAGCCCTGCATTCCTTATGTAGCACATGCCTGAGCACTCCTTAGGCCTGCATTCTTTATGTGGAGCACTCCTGAGCGCTCCTGAGCCCTGTATTCTTATGTAACACACTCCGAGTCCTAAGCCCGGCATTCTTTATCTAGCGCACTCCTGAACTCTGCACTCTGTTTTTTTCTCCATCTTATCTTCATAACATTTGGTAGTCATATCTCTAAAAAATCTAAGAAGTATTTTTTTTTATCTCATGGAGGAAATGTGAGAAATAATGTATATATCATACAACCATTCCATACACACACACCCACATACACCGCATATAGCATTGGAGGAAAATATGCTTCTAAAATAGTTTACAATTTGCCAATTATAAAAAAATATGTCCCCCGGATTTCATTAAAAATTCCGATCACCTTACTTTAAATCCTAGGTCGCTTTTCACACCACTGAGCTGCGTTTGCGCCGTGGCTTAAAAAGTCCTGCATAATGCATCTTTGGTGTGCACCAAAAAAAGGGCACCCTCCATTTTAAGTCAATAGAGACACACCAAAAAAATGCACCATAAACCACCAAGGTGCTTGTTTTGGTGCGTTTTTAGGGTCACGTGACATTTTTATTTTATTTTAAAGATGATGGTTGTTAAAGTGGTTGTATAGTCTTGTTTTTTACTTTTACCTACAGGTATGCCTATAATAATGCCTATACTAAGGCTTACCTGTAGGTAAAAAAAATATCTCCTAAACCTTTACGGTTTAGGAGATATTCCCCTTGCACTGCGTCAGCGGCGCATGCGCACAGGGATTCTCGACTGAAGGCCCGGCTGGACGCCGGACCTTGCCGGAAAGAAGTCTCTTGCGCGCATGCGCGGGAGTGACGACATCGCGGCTCCAGCCACCTCACAGCGCTGGAGCCGCGATACCCGGAAGACACGCCGAGGGCATAATGTCAGCTGCCTCGGCGTGGACCGGGAGGGACACCGACGCCTCGTTCTAAGGTAAGTATTTCATAATGAGCTAGTATTCAGTGCATACTAGCTCATTATGCCTTTTCCTTTACAGGTGTAAAAAAAAAGTCAGCGGGTATACAACCACATTAACCACTTCAGCTCCGGAAGGTTTCCCCCCCTTCATGACCAGGCCTTTTTCTGCTATTCAGCACTGCGTTACTTTAACTGACTGATCATCAGTGCAGACCCCCCCCTTTCAGGAGGGCCTCTTGTCGGCTCACCCTCTACTCACTCTGTCAAAATGAATTTTAGTGTCGTTGCTCCTGAAAATATAGATTTTGATGAACACACAAACATTGTGTGTGTTTGGGCGCGCTTTTAAAAGAAATGCAAAAAATGCATAACCCACTTCCGGAACGCTGCGATGTTACAAGACGCACCGCAATATGCAATGTGATCTGCAAGAAATGATCTGAGGCACCTCAATGCATGAAAATATTTTGCTATCGTGGGGCCCCTGAATGTGTCGGGGGCCACAAATGAGGGTCTCTATTATTTTCAAGCTGACACCGCAGGTTCGGAGAAATGACAATGTCACAGTGTAGCACTCCCATCATGATCAGCGATTGTGTTTTCTTCAGCAGATTCGTGTTTTTGGTGTAGGGCGTTTTCTCGCCCTCCCCAGTATAAATGTTTATTTATTCTTCTTGATGAAAAATGTGGATTATTCCGGGAGGAAAGCCGGCGTCGTTTGTTGCGTATAAATGAGAGTTGCTGGGTCGGCTCTGTGCGCCGCGCCCCTATTGTACTGCCGCTTGTTCAAACTTGTGATGAAAGATCGATCGTCTTCTCTACCGGGAGAACACCCACCACTCCTCGCTCCTCCAGGATCACCTCCCGTCATCTCTTCATAATAAATTACTTCTTATTGGAGTCCATGTCCTAGAAGTAACAATACTCACTGACGTCATTCGTCATAATATTTATTTAGCGGTATTTCGGGAGAGACGCAATGCGCTGCGTTAAAATCAATGTGCTCCCGAGGTGACATTTAATCTGATACAAAAGAAACAAATTATTACAACTCTCTAATCATTAATACATCATTAAATATACAGTATCTGACAAAAGTAAGTACAACCCCCTCGGTCACATTGGTGTAAATCTTTTCATGTGACAACACTGAAGAAATGACACTTTGCTACAATGTAAAGTAGTGAGTGTACAGCTTGTATAACTGCAGTCCACCCACTTGTGTGACAATAGTGAATTAATATTAACGGGTAAACATGGAAAGGAAGGCAAGAAGGCGAAAAGAAGAGAAAGAATGAAGGAAGAAAGGTGAGAAAGAAGTAAAGAAGAAAGGAGAAGGAAGGGAAGGGGGGGGAAGAAAGGAAGAAGGGGAAGAAGGATGGAAAGAAGGAGGGAAGAAGGGAAGGAGGGAAGGAGGGAAGGAAGGAAGAAGGGAAGGAGGGAAGGAAGGAAGAAGGGGGAGAAGGAAGAGAAAGAAGGAAGGGAAGAAGGGAAGGAAAGAAGGAAGGGAAGAAGGGAAGGAAGGAAGAAGGGGAAGAAAGAAAGAAGGAGGAAGGAAGGAAGAAGGGGAAGAAGGGAAGGAAGAAGGGGAAGAAGAATGAAGGAATTAAGAAGGAAGGTAAGGAAAGGAAGAAAGAGGGGAGAAGGAAGGAAGGGAGGGAAGGAGAGGAAGAAGGAAGGGAAGAAGGGGAAGGAGGGAAGGAAGGAAGAAGGGGAAAAAGGAAGGAAGGGAAGGAAGAAGGGGAAGAAGGAGGAAGGAGGGAAGAAGGGGAAGAAGAGAGGAAGGGAAAAAGGGAAAGAAGGAAGAAGGCGAAGAAGGAAGGGAAGAGGGAAGGAGGGAAGGAAGGAAGAAGGGAAGAAGGAAGGGAGGAAGGAAGGAAGGAAGGAAGGAGAAGGATGG